>JAHIAM010006368.1:0-77083 GCA_021605205.1 Aegilops longissima | reverse complement strand
CTATTACCGTTCGATATAAATCCCATTCCTCGCTTAGATGACATGCTTGATGAACTTAGTGGAGCCAACTTTTCTCAAAATTGATCTTAAAAGTGGCTATTATCAAATCGCATACAAGAGGGTGATGAATGAAAACTGCTTTCAAAACCAAATTTGGTTTATATGAGTGGTTAGTGATGCCTATGGGTCTTTGGAAGCTCCGGTACTTTTGTCGTCTTATGCATCATGTGCTTCGTCCTTATATTGGAGTCTTTGTTGTGGTTTACTTTGATGATATTCTTGTGTTTAGCAAAACCATGAAAGAGCACTTCAACCATGTAAAATCTGTGTTGCAAACTCTTCCATGAGGAAAGCCTTTATGCAAATTTGAAAAAATGCACTTTTGGAGTCGACAAAGTGGTTTTCTTGGGTTTTGTTGTTTCTTCAAAGGGTGTCCATGTTGATGAATCTAAAATTGAAGCAATCAAAACTTGGCTAACCCACCAATTTGCAACAAGTCGAAGTTTTCTTGGTCTTGCGGGTTTCTATAAATCGCTTTGTGAAAGATTTTAGCACAATTGCCGCTCCTTTGCATGCTTTGAGCAAGAAGAATACTCCCTTTGTTTGGGGAACTTTGCAATCAACCGCTTTTGATGAGCTCAAGTCTTTGCTTACTCATGCTCCGATTCTTGCTTTGCCCAATTTTGACAAAACTTTTGAGGTTCATTGTGATGCAAGTGGTGCGGAATTGGCGGAGTTTTAATGCAAGAAAAAGCGAGCCATTGCTTATTTTAGTGAAAATCTCTCGGTGCTCAACAATTACCCCATCTATGACAAAGAATTGTATGCATTAGTGCGTGTGCTACATGTTTGGGAACATTACCTTAGACCGCATGAGTTTGTCATCCATACCGATCATGAAGCAGCTTAAGTACCTCAAAGGTCAAACTAAATTGAACAAGCGTCATGCCAAATGGGTGAATTCATTGAATCTTTTCCTTATGTGATCAAGTACATTAAATGTAACGAAAATGTAGTTGCCAGCCAGCTTTCACGCATAAACATGCTTGTCACTCAACTTGAGTTGAATGTTATTGGTTTTGAGCATATAAAAGACTTGTATGAGCATGATCCATCTTTTGCTTCTCCTTATGCTAAGTGTTTGGCGCTTGTCGTCTTGGGAACAATATTACATCAAGGATGGTTACCTTATGAGAGCTAACAAACTTTGCATTCCGAGTCTTCTCTTCGTTTGCTCCTTTTGCAAGAGGCTCATGGAGGCGGCCTCATGGGACACTTTGGGCGACAAGACATTCGCCGCACTCTCCAACAACTACTTTTGGCCCAAGATGTTCATGACGTCTCACGCTTCACCAACCGATGCTACACATGTGCAAAGCTAAGTCTAAAGCTCAATCTCATGGTCTTTACATGCCTCTTCCTATTCCATATCAACCATGGGAAGACATTAGTATGGATTTTGTACTTGGTTTGCCTAGGACTCAAAATGGCAAGGATTCCGTCTTTGTTGTTGTGGATAGATTTTCTAAAATGGCACATTTCATTCCTTGCAACAAGATGAGCGATGCTTCACATGTTGCAAATCTCTTTTGTAGGGAAATCTTGCGACTCCATGGCGTACCAAAGACAATCGTCTCCGATCGTGGCGTCAAGTTCTTGAGTTACTTTTGGAAGACCCTATGTGCCAAGCTTCGGAATCAAGCTCTTGTTCTCCTCGGCATACCATCCTCAAACCGGCAATGCAAGCGGAGGTGACGAACCGCACACTATCCACTCTACTTCGTGTCTTGATCAAGAAGAACATCAAGAGTGGGAAGCATGTCTACCCATCGCCGAAATCGCCTACAATCGTGCAAGACATTCAACTACCGGCAAGTCCCCTTGAGGTTGTCTACGGTTTTAACCCGTTGTCCCCATTGGACATTCTACCACTTCCTCTCCAAGAAGCGCACCAACATGGATGCAAGTGAGCAGCAAGCTACATCAAGAAGATGCCGAAGATACAAGGCACACCATCGGCGCCAAGTACAGCGCCAAGCAAACAAGCTCAACGCCAACAAGCAACCCATCGTCTTCAACATTGGTGATCTAGTGTGGCTACACCTTCCATGAGACCGCTTCCCCAAAGAGCATAAGTCAAACTTCCCCCTCGAGCGATGGACCTTTCAAGGTACTATGCGCTTCTAGCGACAACGCTTACAAGATCGACATACCTCGTGACAAGTACAACGTGGCGACATCTTCAACGTCAAGGACCTCGCACCTTTCCATGGAGAAAAGCTTTTGATCGAGGTGGGATCTCTCCCAAGGGGGAGATGATCACGAGCATCCACGATCATCCCATGCATCCACAACCGTCTCATCAAGAGCCAAGAGGACCCATGACTGGAAACTGAGCTCGAGCTCTCGAGACAGGGTGACTTCTCTCCTTAGTGAAATATCATATGACCCTCTCGAGACATGGCTACTACCTCAATCTGGAATGTTGTGCATGCTTAGGTACCAAGGAACCAACCTAGGAGAAGCTGCAGCCCAAGATGGACACCAAGAGCAAGAGAAGGAGCTGCGAGTCGGAGGAAGCGGTACTACCGCTCAAGCCAAGCGGTACTACCGCCCAGCGGTGACAGTACTACCGCTCAAGCCAGCAGTACTACCGCTGAGCCGAAATAAGCGGTACTACCGCTCTCCATCCGACCTACTTCCGCAAAACCCGACACACTCCAGGAATCGAGCAGGCGTCGGGCGGTACTACCGCCCTGGCGGTACTACCGGCTGAAAGCGTACTACCGCCATGAAACAGCAGTACTACCGCCTGCTGCGTGCAGCGTTTGGGCGAGGCCCATGTACTCTTCGCCCCAACTTACCCTTGGAGGTCCTAGACTATAAATAGACCTTCCCTCATCCTTTCTAGGGTTAGCTTTGGATTTGCTCATATTTGGTGTGAGAGCCTTTGCTCATCCCTTGGCTACTTCTCCTTGAGATCAGGACCTCTCGGAGAAAGATCCCCAAGCGGTTCAAGACCCCCTCCTAGGGTGGACCCCTCAAGACCTCCTCTCGGAGAAAAAGCGGCTACCCTTGTATCCTACCCTTTGTTGTCCTTGAATCTTGTGCCACTCTATGTGTTTGATAATCTCGCACTTGTGTGATCGTTTTCTTGTCGGTTGGTGATCTCTCTCTCGTTCTCCCCGTGTTTTCCCTCGTGTTCTTCCGCTCGTTCTTCTTGTTCCTCGTAGGGATTCTCTCCAAGCGTGAAAGATCGTCATCCTAGGGTTCTACCCTACATCACTCTTGCAAGTAGTAGATCCTTGGTTAGCCTCCATGTATCTGATTACACATAGAGTTTGAATGAGGTAGTAGCCATGTCTCATGGGTATAAATAAGAAGTTAGGAGAGGCGAGTTCACCTTATCTTCAATAGCCTTGGCTCGGGCTCTTGTCATTGGTCCGGTGGTGTTGAGGAGATGTCGGCCCGTCCGTGGGGATAGTGAGGATGCTGCATCATCTCCCCCCAGAGAGATCCGACCTCGGATCAAAGTTTCATCCCCATGGAAGGTGCAAGGTCCTTGGCGTTGAATATGTCGCTCACGTTGTACTTGTCTCGGTATGTCGATCTTGTAAGCGTTATCGTTGCAGCGTGCTAGCACCTTGAAAGGTCCATCGGCTCGAGGAGAAGTTTGGACTTGCGTTCTTTGGGGAAGCGGTCCTTGCGAAGGTGTAGTGATGCGGAGCATACCACGTTCATCCCCATGTACCTCCAACCACTCTCAAAGCCCCAAGGATACATAAGATGAGACCTCGACTATCGCCATTGGACCCAAGGTGAACTCACTCCTCTTGAACCGTCACTTTCCACATGTGAGACATGGCTACTACCTCATGCATGGACCTTGCATACACTCGGGTACAACAAGAGGCGACCATGGAGGATCCAGGACCAAGGCCAAGCATGGAAGAGGAGAAGGAAGAAGAAGCAGGGAGCAAGCGGTACTACCGCCCGAGCCAGTGATACTACGCTTATCATCTGGCGGCACTACCGCTCTACATCCGCTCCACTTCCGCAAAGTCCGACAAACTTGAATCGAGCGGCTCCAGGCGGTACTACCGCCCATCATAGCGGTACTACCGCTGAAAGCGTACTACATACAAGCAGCAGTACTACCGCCACACTGCGTGCAGCGTTCGGGCGAGGCCCATGTACTCGTTCGCCCCCAACACCCTTGAGAACCTAGACTATAAATAGACCCTCCTCTCATCCTTTGAGGTTAGCTTTGGATTTGCTCATATTTGGTGTGTGAGCCTTTGCTCATCCACTTGGCTACTTCTCCTTGAGATCAGGACCTCTCGGAGAAGATCCCCAAGCGGATTCAAGACCCCTCTAGGGTGGACCCCATCAAGACCTCCTCGCGGAGAAAACGGCTACCCTTGTATCTTTCCTTTGTTGATCTCGGATCTTGTATCACTTTATGCATTCGATAATCTAGCACTTGTGTGATCGTTTTCTTGTCGGTTGAGTGACTTCTCCCTCGTTTTCCCGTGTTTTCCGTCTCGTTCTTCGTGTTCCTCGTGAGGATTCTCTCAAGCGTGAAAGATCGTCCACGTGGGGTTCCTTTTCATCATCTATGGATCGAGAGCTTAGGTTGATCACGTTTTGGAGCCCCTACCCTCTTTTCTAGCTTGATTTTGTTGTTTTAGTCCTAAATCCGAAAATCCCCACCAAAATAGCCCCAATTTTTTTGTGATTTGTTAGTTTTGATGATGTTTTGTTGATTTTGATCCGTGGATTTGCTTGGTTTCAAGTGGATCTAGCATTTCCCCAAGTTTCCCACTTTCCATCCACGAAATCTCTCAATTTTGACCCGAAATCATCCATTTCCGCCCCAAAATCGCGCCCTATCGAATTTGCGAAAAATCCCGACCACAGGCGGTACTACCGCCCTTCAAGCGGTACTACCGCTTAGCACCTCAAGCGGTACTACCGCCCTTCAAGCGGCTTTACCGCCCTCCCGAGCCAGTTTTGCGAATAAACCCGACCACGGCGGTACTACCGCCCGTTCCAAGCAGTACTACCGCTTCTGGCGATACTACCGCCCTCCCGGCAGTACTACCGCCCTAGCCCGATTCAGCCTTCCGACTTTCACCGTTTGACCATAACTAATTCATCCGGAGTCCGATTTTGGCGTTCTTTAGCTCGTTTTGAAGCTATTGACATCCCCTTCAATAAAATACTACCATCACCATTTGACTCCATCAAATTTTGTGAACTTTGGCATCTTTGCCTAGGGCTTCCACCATATCATCCGCATAACCACCACCGACTTCCGCAACCTAACCAATTTTGTTCCCCTTTGCATTTGAGGTTGTTTGAGTTGTGATTCGAGTCTCCTAAGGTGTTTGGCTGCTTAGGGACGATTGCTTCTTCATCAACCACCACCACTACTTCCACATAACCTTGCCCACCATACACTTGACAACCCAACAACCCAATAGTTGATTGAGCTTTTTGAGTTGTGGCTTGTGTTTCCTAAGGTGTTTGACTACTTAGGGCGGCAACTTCAACTCCGACACGTGTATAGCCCATCATTCCACTTGGCATTGCCAAGTGCAAACCACCACCGCATTCCGCTACCACCATTTTGACATTTGGCGTTTGAGATTTTGAGTTCGCGGTTTTCCGTTTCCTAAGGTGTTTGGCTACTTAGGGACGAGTCTCCATCATCTTGGTATCTACATCAAGAACACCGCTACTCATCATGGCGGACGGTAACCTCCATATCATCTTGGTATCGTGGTATCCCTCCATTGTATATTCCCTTACCATTGCATTGTTAACCCATAGCCTTACTTTTGCGTTACTTGCCTATCGAGACTAGCCATTTGAGTATTGCAGCAGCGTTACTTGTGCACATTAGTGATCATACCTTCCATTACATACCATACCATATCATAGTGGTATCATATCATCCATTGTGTCTCAAGTTTGTTCTCGCATATACACAATTGCTATCTTAGTTTGTGCATTGTGCAAAGTGGCCATAGAAAAAAAAAGAAATAAAGCTTTTAAGCAAAGAAAGAGAGCAAAAGCTTGTAAGCAAGTGCCATAGCATCATACCATATTGCACATAAGATTGTCATATCCGATCATCTTGGATCATCTTGAGAGAAACACGGAACCATACATACATAGCATACTTGGGATAGAAGTTTATCCATTTTGCATCTTATAGGTTGTGCACAAGTGTCGTATCCGCCTATTGAGCAATCGTGCTAGCGTCTCTCTTGAGTTGTGCAACCGCGGCGTTTTCGTGGATTACACATTTGTGCTCATTCCTTGGTTGCCGACCCCATTTATCTATCCGTGTGTGTGTTTCCGTGTGCCATTCTTTGCTATTGGTCCATTTGTTTCACTTGCGAATTTGTGAATCTCTTTCAACATTATTGACTCTTGCTAACATTTTGCATTAAATTTTTGTGCCACTATCCTCACGAGCTCCTCCATAAGCTTTACTTGTGTAGGTGTGAGAACCGACAAGATTGGTACCAATAGTGCTATTTCATTGTCCGCATTTGAGTGAACTTGATTCATTTTCAACATCGGTCAAGGTACATTGGTATAAGTTCTTCTCTTTCTCCCACTCATATTTGCTCGAGTCTTGTGATGGATAGGCAAGGCATTTCATCTCCGGTCTTCGACAACAACGGCGGCGTGAACAACTACATCACCAGCGTCTCTCTTCAATCTACAACGACAAGTGCAAGGCACACAATCAAGATTGCGAGGCGCGCCGAGAACATCTCCATCGACATTCATCACTCCGAAGCAAGGAGAAGGGACTACTTGACAAGAAGCTTGCCGCACATAAAGAGGAGCAAGATGCAAGGATGGAGGAGATTGGACCTTGATCAAGTCTTCTTCCCTTCGTCATCTTCAAGGCGGCGACGTTCAAGCCACAAGCCTTGGGCGCCAAGCGATGCAAGTGCAAATCGTCCTCGTCCACATCTACATGGCGACCACCATCACGTTTGTGATCCACATCGTCATGAAGGGCAAGTCACCTCAAGCATCATGTGCATGGCGACGACGAGCGACATCTACTACGAGCCCAAGTGCGACAACGACACCATCATCATGAAGATGCTCCTGGCGCAAAGGCACAAGTCCCAACAAGCCCTACCTCACGCCAAGTCGAGCTTCATAAGCACAAGAGAAGACCGCGAGGCGACCACCACCAAGGCGGCGCTACGGCTACATCTACCACTTGCATCTTAGCCAAGTGTTCTCAAAACATCTTAAGCCTTTGGACGTCTGGCATCTTCGCCTACTTCCCGTGTGCGCCTACATCGACTTCATCAAGTCCAGGCGACCACCTCTGACGAGCGACACTTCCATCTTGGAATCCCCTCAAGGAAGATGGCCGAGCATGGGAAACTCCCTTGGTCAGGAGGCGAGCTATGAGGTGCCACATCATATGGGCCTCCAACACCAAGGCGGTGACAAGGCAGTCGAGCAAGGCCATCCCCTTGACCCACGGCGATGGCGCGAACCTCTTCAACAACATGAAGGCAGCGCCCACATTGGACTCATACTCCGAGTCAAGCTCTGCGACCGCGCATGGAGACATTGCACCTACATCTCTCCGACACCCACATATGTCGAGATGCCCCAATTGCCATGTGAGGAGAGCACCACCCCATGAGTGACATGGTGACTCCACCATACGTGACATTGAGAGCATTTCCTATGAGAGGATGAGTGTGACCACCACTAGCCCCACACATGAGGCATGCCACACATCCTATGTGAGGTTGGCGCCATGACTCCACCCACCATCTGAGGAGAGCATCCTTGAGGGAGTGGTGAGCCACAACACTTAGTGAGTGAGGTAGTTGACCACGGCACATGAGGCCACTATGATTTCTAACGACTTAACCTCTACTCCTAGTGTGTTTTCTTCTTTGGTGCTAGGTCTCCTACATGGCGACATGCCTATCCTCGGCAGTCCATCCCTACATTGGAGGCAGCGATGGCCATGGTGGGCGATGATGCACCCCATGGTTCCATCAAGATGAAGATGACAACGAGGCGATCTTCAACACCTCACCTACAACACATGGCGGCGCTCAATGGTAACATAGGTGATGGTGCTTCTCGTGTCCCACTAGTGGACTCTCTTGACTTGATTGCTCCCATGATGTTGACACACCTATTACCATGCTCCAGGCTAGTGAAACTTCTTCATGCCTTGACTTACCTATTTATGATGAATATGATGATGAGCATGTTGAGTTGCCTAGTTGTGATGCTATGCTTCATAGGATATCATGTGAAAATTCTATTGGTCACTTCATGTTTGACAATCCATTGAACTTGACATATGCTATGGTGAGATCTCCCATATTGCATCATTACAATCTCAACATAGTAACTATGCATGCCCAATTAAAATAAATCCCATTTGCACTTATGGCATAGATGGCGAGATGATGGTCATTGGCCTTTGCTTCTCTTGTGATGATATTGCCATGCTTCCTTTACATGATTTATGCAATTCATCTAATATTCCATGCCATGATCACATTGTTCCAAATATGCATTGTTGTGGATGTTGTCAATATTCTCCATGATATTTCTACTCTTGCTCATGAGGAGACCCCATAGTTTCCTCATACATGTTTGGAGATTTTGATTCATCCATCCTTTGCATGATTTCCATGATTGCTTGCACCATATGCATTCCATGAATAACAATGCTCTAGATATTTCTCATGATGCATTACACAATTTGAGTCTCCATTATGCTATACATAATAACAAACCTCTCATGATGGATGACATGTTTCTATATCACGCATCTCATTTATTTGAGCATTGGATATTTTGTGCTAACCGACACATGCATGTGCATCATGATGGATGATGTGTACATATACCATGCACACACAATTTTCCTTTGTCTTTGTTTTGTGTAGGTACTCATGCATACTCGTCAACTTCTCAATCCCAAGAGTTGTGGCTTGAGCTCTTGAAACAACGATGACTTGGGATCACGTGGACTTTCATTCCCACCATTCCTTTTGCACAAGGACTACAGCATCTCTTTTACTTGTCTCTCCACGGCTTTGGGCTATTTACCACTTGTTACCTTATGCCCATTCTATCGTGTTCACTTTGCATGTTATGCTTGCTTCTATGCCTTTGCCATGCAATTGTGACCCTTGCTTGCATATACCCATGATTCACCATCCACGATACTCATATGTGTATTTGCATGCTTGGTGGAGATCCTTGTTGCTTTAGCCATGTTTATCATGTGCCCCATGCTATTGTTGATTGTTGTGTTGGGAGAGTCATGATGATCCATTGCTATTTACATATGGCCTCTCGCCAATACATTGATGATAATTTTCTCATATCTTGCTTTCATGCTTGTGCTATGCCATGTGAATTATTCATGCCCACTATTTGCACATGACATGATTGCCTTGATTCCTTCTAATACGTTGCTTCTTCCTTTTCTACTAGCTTGCTTCACTTGATTGATATGATTGCTTCCTATGTTGCATCGCCCATGTTCCACTATTACTTGCTTTCTTGGGTTGATGACATATATGTTCATGCCTCTCACATGATATATATTGTTCATGGTCTCTTGCCTCCATTAGTTGCATCTCTTATATCACCTTGTATTGAGTGCAACCATACTATCTTATTGCTCTTGGAGACTTTGACATATTACTTGTGATGCATGCTTGCTTGGTTAAGCCTATTGTCTTTGGTTGTAGTTGCATCTTATGCTTCCATACCATACCACACCTTGTCCTTTCTTATGATAAGAATGAGTGAGAACACTTGTTGGGTATTTTACCACACAAATGATAAGTTTTGCACTTCCACCAACCTCATTTGTTTTTAGTGTTTGTCATGTTCTTTCATTTGAAGGATTCACAAAGGCGGTAACATCACGAGACAACTTGCTTATGGGAAGGCATACAAGATGTGCAACTCCATCATCCTTGAGAACCTCCTAAAGGTGACCCCTTCCCTTTGAGCCATCCTCAAATCGCATATTGGATGGGTCACTCTTTCATTGTTGTTTCCTTCTTGTTGTCTACATGCTACATCTCGTGAGCGGAGGAGCGACATTGGAGATTGGCTACATGGACCTTCACATTGAGGCGCTTCGCACTTATGGGATGCACCTTGAATTCCACTCATGCCACGACATCGAGCATTGGTACACCACCATCTCCATATTTGTTGATTGTGCTCATACATGTCATGCTCGATGGATATATCATTCTCACCACAAGTTTGCACCCTATGCATGGATTGACACACATTATGATTGCCTTGTTGCATCTTGTATTCCCATGTCATCCATGATATTTGAGCTTGTTCACTTCCTTAGCAAATTTGTTGTGATCTTTCTTGATAGCATATTCATACATAATAATCACATTGCCTACCATCAATTGCATGATGACATTCACATATTGAGCATCCATTGCTATGTTCATGCTTTTGATGCACCATCCCATTATGACATCATATTGCACCGTGGTTGCATTGCTCATACTCATAACACAATTGAGTGCACAATGATTGCATTTGTTCCCATGAATACTTTGCATCTCATTCTAGATCATCTTGATAAGCTTCATGCGTTTTGTCACGACCAATCTTGCCGCGGACCCATTCTTACATGATGGACACTTTGCGTGCGCTAACCATTGTATTTCAGTGTCGTTTGTGTTTGCTCTCTTTGCATGTCTACCATCCCGGCGACACGTGGACTACTTGGATTGCGCCATGTCTTCAACCGTCCAACTACAAGTCCGTCTCGACAACCGTTTCCATGGTGATAAGGATCACGATCCGGTCGGATCTTTCCCAAGGGAGGGAGATGATGCGGAGCATACCGTTCATCCCATGTACACTCCAACCACTCTCAAGCCCCAAGGATACATAAGATGAGACCTCGACTATCGCCATTGGACCCAAGGTGAACTCACTCCTCTTGAACCGTCACTTTCCACATGTGAGACATGGCTACTACCTCATGCATGGACCTTGCATACACTCGGTACAACAGAGGCGACCATGGAGGATCAGGACCAAGGCCAAGCATGGAAGAGGAGAAAGAAGAAGCAGGGAGCAAGCGGTACTACCGCCCGAGCCCAGTGGTACTACGCTTATCATCTGGCGGCACTACCGCTCTACATCCGCTCCACTTCCATAAAGTCAGACAAACTTGAGTCGAGCGGCTCGAGGCGGTACTACCGCCCATCATAGCGGTACTACCGCTGGCGGTACTACATACACAAACTGATACTACCGCCACACTGCGTGCAGCGTTCGGGCTGAGGCCCATGTACTCGTTCGCCCCAACTTACCCCTTGAGAACCTAGACTATAAATAGACCCTCCTCTCATCCTTTCGAGGTTAGCTTTGGATTTGCTCATATTTGGTGTGAGAGCCTTTGCTCATCCACTTGGCTACTTCTCCTTGAGATCGGGACCTCTCGGAGAAGATCCCCCAGCGGATTCAAGACCCCCTCCTAGGGTGGACCCCATCAAGACCTCCTCGCGGAGAAGAACGGCTACCCTTGTATCTTTCCTTTGTTGATCTCGGATCTTGTATCACTTTATGCATTCGATAATCTAGCACTTGTGTGATCGTTTTCTTGTCGGTTGAGTGACTTCTCCCTCGTTTTCCCCGTGTTTTCCGTCTCGTTCTTCGTGTTCCTCGTAGGGATTCTCTCCAAGCGTGAAAGATCGTCCACGTAGGGTTCCGCCCTACATCATGTAGCCACACTAGATCACCAATGTTGAAGACGATGGGTTGCTTGTTGGCGTTGAGCTTGTTTGCTTGGCGTTGTACTTGGCGCTCGATTGTGTACCTTGTTTCTTCGTGCATCTTCTTGATGTAGTGTGCTCGTTCACGTGCATCCATGTTAGTGCGCTCTTGGAGAGGAGTGGTAGAATGTCCAATGGGGACAACGGGTTGAAACCGTGAAGCGACCTCGAAGGGGACTTGCGGTAGTAGAATGTCTTGCCGCGATTGTAGGCGTGCTCGGCGATGGGTAGACATGCTTCCCATTCCTTGATGTTCTTCTTGATCAAGACCACGAAGTAGAGTGGATAGTGTGCTGTTCGTCACCTCTGTTTGGCCGTCGGTTTGAGGATGGTATGCGAGGAGAACAAGAGCTTGATTCGAGCTTTGCACATAGGGTCTTCAAAAGTAACTCAAGAACTTGGCGTCACGATCGGAGATGATTGTCTTTGGTATGCCATGGAGTCATAAGATTTCCCTACAAAGAGATTTGCAACATGTGAAGCATCGTCTATCTTGTTGCAAGGAATGAAATGTGCCATCTTAGAAAATCTATCCACAACAACAAACACGGAATCCTTGCCATTTTGAGTCCTAGGCAAACCAAGTACAAAATCCATACTAATGTCTTCCCATGGTTGATATGGGATAGGAAGAGGCATGTAAAGACCATGAGATTGAGCTTTAGACTTAGCTTTGCGACATGTATAGCATCGGTTGGTGAAGCGTTATGCGTCATGGAACATCTTGGGCCAAAAGTAGTTGTTGGAGGCGTGGCGAATGTCTTGTCGCGTCAAAGTGTCCCATGAGTCCGCCTCCATGAGCCTCTTGCAAAAGTAGCAAATGAAGAAGACTAGGGAATGCAAAGTTTGTTAGCTCTCATAAGATAACCATCCTTGATGTAATATTGTTCCCAAGGCGTATCGTCAAGCACTTAGCATAAGGATTGGCAAAAGATGGATCATGCTCATACAAGTCTTTTATATGCTCAAAACCAATGACATTCAACTCAAGTTGGGTGACAAGCATGCATATCGTGAAAGCGTCGGCAACTACATTCTCTTTACCCTTAATGTACTTGATCACATAAGGAAAAGATTCAATGAATTCACTCCATTTGGCATGGCGCTTGTTCAATTTAGTTTGACCTTTGAGGTACTTAAGCGTTTCATGATCGGTATGGATGACAAACTCATGAGGTCTAAGGTAATGTTCCCAAACATGGAGCACTGCACTAAAGCATACAATTCCTTATCATAGATGGGATAATTAAGTTGAGCACGGAGAGTTTTCACTAAAATAAGCAATGGCTCGTTTTCTTGCATTAAAACTCCGCCAATTCGGTACCACTTGCATCACAATGAACCTCAAAAGTTTTGTCAAAATTGGGCAAAGCAAGAATCGAACATGAGTAAGTAAAGTCTTGAGCTTATCAAAAGCGGCTGATTGCAAAGTTCCCCAAACAAAGGGTATTCTTCTTGCTCAAAGCATGCAAAGGCGCAATTGTGCTAAAATCTTTCTAAGCGGCGATAGAAACCCATAAGACCAAGAAAACTTAGCACTTGTTGCAAATTGGTGGGTTGGGGCCAAGTTTTAATTGCTTGGATTTTAGATTCATCAACATGGACACCCTTTGAAAACAACAAAACCCAAGAAAACCACTTTGTCAACTCCAAATGTGCATTTTTCAAGTTTGCATAAAGGCTTTCTTTGCGAAGAGTTTGCAACACAGATTTTACATGATTGATGTGCTCTTTCATGGTTTTGCTAAACACAAGAATATCGTCAAAGTAGACCACAACAAAGACTCCAATGTAAGGACGAAGTACATGATGCATAAGGCGCACAAAAGTACAGGGAGCTTCGAAAGACCCATAGGCATCACTAACCACTCATATAAACCAAATTTGGTTTTGAAAGCAGTTTTCCATTCATCACCCTCTTGTATGCGGTTTGATAATAACCACTTTTAAGATCAATTTTGAGAAAAGTTGGCTCCACTAAGTTCATCAAGCATGTCATCTAAGCGAGGAATGGGATGCCTATATCGAGCAGTAATAGCATTGATAGGTCTACAATCGAACACAAGCGGAAACTTCCATCGGGCTTAGGCACAAGAATAACAGGAGCGGCACAAGGGCTTAGGCTTTCACGTACATGACCGTTGTCGATGAGTTGTTGTACTTGCCGTTGAATCTCCTTGGTTTCTTCGGATTGACTTGGTATGGAGCTTTGTTTGGTAGAGCGCTCGGGGATGAGGTCGATTCGATGCTCAATGCCTCGAAGAGGAGGTGAACCGGAGGTAGCTCATCGGAAAAACATCTTGGAATTCCTGCAAAAGAGATTGAAACACCAAAGGTAGCTCGTGAATGGTGTTAGTTTTTGGTTCTCCATCCTTGCACACAAGGACAAAGTGCATCACGGTAGATGGGTTCTCACACACTTCTCTCATCTCACTTTTGGTGGCAAATAGAATGAGGTTTTTCTCTCTAGGCGAAGAGTCGCTCAAATTTGGCTTGTGGTTCTCACTCACTTTTTGGTGGATCGCTTTCTCACTCTTTTCTCTATGATGGGTGGCTTGTTTGTCGGCTATCACATGACTAGGAGACATAGGTCGTAGCACATATTCTTTCCCTTTCATCTTGAAGATATTGATTGGTTAGCCCATTGTGGATGACACCACATTCGGTGCCATGGTGCGACCTAGAAGTAGGTGGCAAGCGGTCATAGGGACCACATCACACTCCAAAGTGTCTTCATAAGCACCAATTTTGAAGGAGACTTGGACCGTATGCTCAACTCATATAGTCTTAGGAGTCCTTAGCCATTGAACCTTGTAGGGATGTGGGTGCTTCCTCTTGACCAATTGTAGCTTGGAGCATAGTTCTTCACTTGCCAAGTTGTGGCAACTACCTCCATCGATGATGACCTTGATGGACCGTCCATTGATGCGGCTTTTGTGTGAAAGATGTGGCATCGTTGGTCTTCTTCTTGTTGATGTTGAAGAGTCAAGACCTTGGAGACAACGAGGCGGGGCTCGAATCCTCATCACAAAGACTTGATCATCTTCATCTTCATTTACTTGCGGTGCATGGCCACTTGCTCAAGAGCTTCCATTTCCTCTTCACTCATGGAGTCATAGGTGCCATCGTCGTTGAGGATCATGAGTGCGCTTGTTGGTGCATTCGTATGACTTGTGGCCTCGGCGCCGCAAGTGAAACACTTGAAGGAGCTTGTCTTAATGGTCTCATCGGTCGGATGAGAGGATGAAACCTGCGACTTGAGGTTGTTTGTAGAAGGAGGAGGACGACTTGAACTTGTCGAAGTTTTCTTGTAACTTGACTTGTCGTCGTTTAAGTGAATAAGGCTTGGTCGATGTGGAAGTTGGAGGAGTCGTTGAAGCTTGGTTGTTGGACGGTAGTAGAATGTCTTGCACGATTGTAGGCGTACTCGGCGATGGGTAGACATGCTTCCCATTCCTTGATGTTCTTCTTGATCAAGACACGAAGTAGAGTGGATAGTGTGCGGTTCGTCACCTCCGTTTGGCCGTCGGTTTGAGGATGGTATGCCGAGGAGAACAAGAGCTTGATTCGAGCTTGGCACATAGGGTCTTCAAAAGTAACTCAAGAACTTGACGTCACGATCGGAGACGATTGTCTTTGGTACGGCATGGAGTCCAAGATTTCCCTACAAAAGAGATTTGCAACATGTGAAGCATCGTCTATCTTGTTGCAAGGTATGAAATGTTCCATCTTAGAAAATCTATCCACAACAACAAACACGGAATCCTTGCCATTTTGAGTCCTAGGCAAACCAAGTACAAAATCCATACTAATGTCTTCCCATGGTTGATATGGAATAGGAAGAGGCATGTAAAGACCATGAGATTGAGCTTTAGACTTAGCTTTGCGACATGTATAGCATCGGTTGGTGAAGCGTTATGCGTCATGGAACATCTTGGGCCAAAAGTAGTTGTTGGAGGCGTGGCGAATGTCTTGTCGCGTCCAAAGTGTCCCATGAGTCCGCCTCCATGAGCCTCTTGCAAAAGTAGCAAGCGAAGAGAAGACTCGGAATGCAAAGTTTGTTAGCTCTCATAAGATAACCATCCTTGATGTAATATTGTTCCCAAGACGTGTCGTCAAACACTTAGCATAAGGAGAAGCAAAAGATGGATCATGCTCATACAAGTCTTTTATATGCTCAAAACCAATGACATTCAACTCAAGTTGGGTGACAAGCATGCATATCGTGAAAGCGCGTCGGCAACTACATTCTCTTTACCCTTAATGTACTTGATCACATAAGGAAAAGATTCAATGAATTCACTCCATTTGGCATGGCGCTTGTTCAATTTAGTTTGACCTTTGAGGTACTTAAGCGTTTCATGATCGGTATGGATGACAAACTCATGAGGTCTAAGGTAATGTTCCCAAACATGGAGCACACGCACTAAAGCATACAATTCCTTATCATAGATGGGATAATTAAGTTGAGCACGGAGAGTTTTTCACTAAAATAAGCAATGGCTCGTTTTTCTTGCATCAAAACTCCGCCAATTCGGTACCACTTGCATCACAATGAACCTCAAAAGTTTTGTCAAAATTGGCAAAGCAAGAATCGAGCATGAGTAAGCAAAGACTTGAGCTTATCAAAAGCGGTTGATTGCAAAGTTCCCCAAACAAAGGGAGTATTCTTCTTGCTCAAAGCATGCAAAGGAGCGCAATTGTGCTAAAATCTTTCACAAAGCGACGATAGAAACCCGCAAGACCAAGAAAACTTCGACTTGTTGCAAATTGGTGGGTTGGGGCCAAGTTTTAATTGCTTGAATTTTAGATTCATCAACATGGACACCCTTTGAGGAAACAACAAAACCCAAGAAAACCACTTTGTCAACTCCAAATGTGCATTTTTCAAGTTTGCATAAAGGCTTTCTTTGCGAAGAGTTTGCAACACAGATTTTACATGATTGATGTGCTCTTTCATGGTTTTGCTAAACACAAGAATATCGTCAAAGTAGACCACAACAAAGACTCCAATGTAAGGACGAAGTACATGATGCATAAGGCGCACAAAAGTACCGGAGCTTCCGAAGACCCATAGGCATCACTAACCACTCATATAAACCAAATTTGGTTTTAAAGCAGTTTTCCATTCATCACCCTCTTGTATGCGGATTTGATAATAGCCACTTTTAAGATCAATTTTGAGAAAAGTTGGCTCCACTAAGTTCATCAAGCATGTCATCTAAGCGAGGAATGGGATGCCTATATCGAACGGTAATAGCATTGATAGGTCTACAATCGGAACACAAGCGGAAACTTCCATCGGGCTTAGGCACAAGAATAACGGGAACGGCACAAGGGCTTAAGCTTTCACGTACATGACCGTTGTCGATGAGTTGTTGTACTTGCCGTTGAATCTCCTTGGTTTCTTCCGGATTGACTCGGTATGGAGCTTTGTTTGGTAGAGGCGCTCCGGGGATGAGGTCGATTCGATGCTCAATGCCTCGAAGAGGAGGTAGACCCGGAGGTAGCTCATCGGGGAAAACATCTTGAAATTCCTGCAAAAGAGATTGAAACACCAAAGGTAGCTCGTGAATGGTGTTAGTTTTTGGTTCTCCATCCTTGCACACAAGGACAAAGTGCATCACGGTAGATGGGTTCTCACACACTTCTCTCATCTCACTTTTGGTGGCAAATAGAATGAGGTTTTTCTCTAGGCTAAGAGTCGCTCAAATTTGGCTTGTGGCTCTCACTCACTTTTGGGTGGATCACTTTCTCTCTTTTCTCTATGATTGGTGGCTTGTTTGTCGGCTATCACATGACTAGGAGACATAGGTCGTAGCACATATTCCTTCCCTTTCATCTTGAAGCTATAGTGATTGGTTCGCCCATTGTGGATGACACCACGGTCGAATTGCCATGGTCTACCAAGAAGGAGGTGGCAAACGGTCATTGGGACCACATCACATTCCAAAGTGTCTTCGTAAGCACCAATTTTGAAGGAGACTTGGACCGTATGCTCGACTCGTATAGTGCCGAGTCCTTAGCCATTGAACCTTGTAAGGGTGTGGGTGCTTCCTCTTGACCAATTGTAGCTTGGAGCATAGTTCTTCACTTGCCAAGTTGTGGCAACTACCTCCATCGATGATGACCTTGATGGACCGTCCATTGATGCGGCTTTTGTGTGAAAGATGTGGCATCGTTGGTCTTCTTCTTGTTGATGTTGAAGAGTCAAGACCTTGGAGACAACGAGGCGGGCTCGAATCCTCATCACAAAAGACTTGATCATCTTCATCTTCATTTACTTGCGGTGCATGGCCACTTGCTCAAGAGCTTCCATTTCCTCTTCACTCATGGAGTCATATGTGCCATCGTCGTTGAGGATCATGGTGCGCTTGTTGGTGCATTCAGATGACTTGTGGCCTCGGCCGCCGCAAGTGAAACACTTGAAGGAGCTTGTCTTAATGGTCTCATCGGTCGGAGTAGAGGATGAAGCACGCGGCTTGAGGTTGTTTGTAGAAGGAGGAGGGCGACTTGAACTTGTCGAAGTTTTATTGTAACTTGACTTGTCGTCGTTTCTTGAATAAGGCTTGGTCGATGTGGAAGTTGGAGGAGTCGTTGAAGCTTGGTTGTTGGATGGACCGTAGGTCTTGGATGAGTACTTGGCGTACTTGAAGTCATCTTGCACTTGGCGCTCCGCCTTTGTAGCTTGATGCACGAGCTCAATGAGGGATGAATATTGTTGGAAGTCGGCATCTTCTTAATGGGATGATTGAGTCCATTCAAGAAACGTGCCATAGTTTGCTCATCATCTTCCTTGACATTGGCTCGAATCATGGCTATCTCCATTTCCTTGTAGCATTCTTCAACGCTCTTTGTTCCTTGCTTGAGTAGTTGGAGTTTCTTGAAGAGGTCGCGATTGTAGTATGTTGGTACAAAACGTGCTCGCATGACAACCTTCATTTGAGCCCAAGTGGTGATTGGAGGTTCACCTCTTGCTTGTCGTCGCTCAATGATTTGTTCCCACCATATGAGCACATAATCTTGGAACTCAAGTGATGCCATAGCGATTTTCTTCGCTTCATCGTAGTTGTGCAAGCGGAAGATTTTGTCAACCTTCAATGCCCATGAGAGGTAGTCTTGAGGTCATTGCTTCCATTGAACTTGGGCATGGTGAATTTTAGCTTGCCGTGGCGTTGCTCTTCATTGTATTGTTGGCGATGTTGATGATGGCGTCCTTGGCGTGGAATGTACTCGTCTTCATGTTGCTCTTGGCGCGGAGGAAGACCATGATCAACTTGCTCGTGTGGAATTTGAGGTTGAGGTGGAGCTTGACGAGCTTGTGGATGAGCTTGAGGAACTTGACGTTGTACATTAGGTTGGTAGTTCCTCTCTTGTATTTCTTCTCGAAGGGCTTCCTCTTGATTGCGCCGTTCGCGATTGCGGTTGGCGACGGCTTTACTTGATTCTTGAAGGGCACGTTGTGCCTCAAGAGCTTGCGCTTCACGTTGTTGTTGTTGACGACGTTGAGCATTGGCGTCTTGTTCGTCTTGGTGACGACGTGCTCTTTCTTCCTCTTGTTGGCGACGAAGACGTTGCCGTTCTTGAGCTTGAGCAAAAGCCTCTTGGTTTGATTGAGGACGAGGAACTTGATCATCAACTTGCTCTTGTGAGTGCTTGTCATGTAGCGGGTTGCGAGATGCATGACGATCTTGGCGTGCGGCTCGTCGAAGAGTGTTCGATGACGGTGTACTTGAGTCGTAGAAGGTGTCGTCGGAGTGTCGACTCGAGTGGCTCCGTCTTGATGATGAAGAAGTGGAATGATGCGGTTTCTCATCAACTTGCGGATCTCGTCCATTCTTGCATCATTCTCTTGCTTGTGTGCCTCGAACTTGTTGTCGAAGTAGTCTCTTGTACGTTGCTCGGAGAGTCGCAAGTCGGTGGCGAGGTTGTCGATCGATCGCCATTGCTTGTTGTTCTTGGTGCAACGCTTCGTTGTGCACCAAGAGGTGGCTTTTGGTGACGATGAGGACATGTCGTCGTCTTGCTCGATGAAGAGTGGGTTGGTAGAAGAACTTGGCCTATCCATCATTCCAAGCAAGATGTGAGTGGTAGAACGGAAAAGAACTTATACCAATGTACCTTTGACCGATATTGAAAATGAATCAAGTTCACTCAAATGCGGACAATGAAATAGCACTCTTGGTACCGATTCTTGTCGGTTCTCACACCTACACAAATAAAAGCTTATGGTGGAGCTCGGTTAGGATGGTGGCACAAAATTTGATGCAATTGTAAGTGAGACTCAATAAAGTTGGAAATGATTCACAAATTTGCAAATGCAACAAGTAGACCAATAGCAAGATATGGTACACGGAAACACACGCAAATAGATAATATGGGGTTATGCAACCAAGGATGAGCCAAAATGTGGAATACACCAAGATGCTCTTGTTGCACAACACTAGAGAGACGCTAGCACGATTGCACAATAGGCGGATACTGAACTTGTGCACAACCTACTAAGCAAAAATGCAACGACTTCTATCCCAAGTATGCTATATGTATGGTGTGTCGATGAGTTGATCCAAGATGATCAAGTATGACAATCTTAATGTTTGATGATGCTATGGTTCTTGCTCATAAGCTCTTTGCTTATCTTTCTCTCTTTGCTTAAAAGCTTGATTGGCTCTTTCTCTTTTGAGCTCTTTTCTCATGCAAAACTTCACGAACCAAGATAGCAATTGTGTATGCGATGACAACTTTGTGACACACAAGTTGATGCTAAGATATGCACCACTTTGGTATGGTATGTATGCTATGGAGTATGATCACTAAATGTGCACAAGTCACGTTGCCGGCAATACTCAAAGGCTAGTCTCGATGTGTAAGCTACGCAAAATGAGGCAATGTGGGTTATCAATGCAATAGCAAGGTATGACAAAGATGTCGTCGAAGTTACCGTCCTTGCGATGATGACTGGTCGATGTAGATGAGCAGTGGTGATGATGACTTTTAACCGCACCTAGATAGCCGAAACACAAAAGGATACGGAAGCCACAACTCAAAATCTCAAAGACCAAAATGTGTCAAAATCGTCATCGAAGGAATCGTGGAAGATTTAGGTGTATATGGGTTTGGAAGATGTGGAGAAATATGGGGTGGTTGTGGTGTCTGAACTGAAGAAATTCAGTTTGGTCAGGGTTTTACGGACGTCCGTGATCTTACGGTCGTCCGGACAGCGTCGGACGTCCGGCCTTGTCCGGATGTCCGGAGCCTGGGCGAAAATCGGGCTCGGGGAGAGGAACTGCAAAATTTCCGGGGAAGAAGATGATTGTGAGGTCGAAATCGAGGGGTTTGGAAGATGGAAAAGGGTGGGGAGGGTGGGGAAAGCTAGATCCACATGTAGCAACACAAATCCATGGACCAAATCCAACAAAATCTCATCACACTAACAAATCACAAAAAAAATTGGGGCTATTTTTGATGGGGATTTTAGAATTTTAGGACGAAAACAACAAAATCAAGCTAGAAAACACGATGTAGGGGCTCCAAAAACGTGATGAACGTGGCTCATGATACCATGTGATGTAGGGCGGAACCCTACGTGGACGATCTTTCACGTTGGAGCAGATCCTACGGTGAATCACGACGAACACGCGGAAGAACAAGAGGGAAAACACGGGGAAAACGAGAGAGAGATCACTCAACCGACAAGAAACCAATCACACAAGCGCTAGATCGATGAACACATAGAGTGGCACAAGATTCAAGAACAATAAAGGTAAAGATACACGAGTAGCCGTTCTTGTCCGAGAGGAGGTCTTGATGGGTCCATCCTAGAAGGGGGTCTTGAATCCGCTTGGGAATCTTCTCCGTAGAGGTCCTGATCTCCGAGGAGAAGTAGCCAAGTGGATGAGCAAAGCTCTCACACAAATATGAGCCAATCCTTTGCTAACCCTAACTAGGAGATGGGAGGGTCCTATTTATAGTCTTAGTGCAAATGGAAGTCAAACGAAGGGGTACATGGGCTTCAGCCCGCATCAGGCATCGGACGTCCGGAAGGTGTCGCACGTCCCGAGGCTCGGGAAGGTCCGGTCGTCCGGACTCGTTCGGACGTCCGTAGAGTCTTCTCTGTCGTAGGTGCGTCGGTCGTCCGTAGCGGACCGGTCGTCCGGGGCTTCAGGAGGGTCCGGACGTTCGGAGGCCGTCGGTCGTCCGTAGTTCCGGCTCGGGAGGTCGTAGTCCGGACGTCCGGTCAGCCCCGGTCGTCCGTAGGTTTGATTCGGGTGACGAAGTTCCGGACGTCCGGAGGGCGTCGGACGTCCGTGTCCTGGGAATCGTCGGACGTCCGGAAGGGGTCGGACGTCCGTGTCCTGTAGCTTCAGCTGCATCCCTTCTTCCTCTTCGACATACTTGGGGTCCTCGCCGTCTTGGCTCTTGCAAGTAGTAGATCCTTGGTTCGCCTCCATGTATCTGATTACACATAGAGTTTCGAAATGAGGTAGTAGCCATGTCTCATGGGTAGAAATAAGAAGTTCGGAGAGGAGCGAGTTCACCTTATCTTCAATAGCCTTGGCTCGGGCTCTTGTCATGGGTCCCGGTGGTGTTGAGGGAGATGTAGGCACGTCCGTGGGGATGAGTGGGGGATGCTCTGCATCAGGTAGTCTTCGGGGTCATTGCTTCCATTGAACTTGGGCATGGTGAATTTTAGCTTGCCGTAGCGTTGCTCTTCATTGTGTTGTTGGCGATGTTGATGGTGACGTCCTTGACGTGGGATGTAGTCGTCTTCGTGTTGCTCTTGGCGCGGAGGAAGACCATGCTCAACTTGCTCTTGTGGAACTTGAGGTTGAGGTGGAGCTTGACGAGCTTGTGGAGGAGCTTGAGGAACTTGACGTTGTACATGAGGTTGGTGGTTCCTCTCTTGGATTTCTTCTCGAAGGGCTTCCTCTTGATTGCTCCGTTCGCGATTACGGTTGGCGAAGGCTCTACTTGATTCTTGAAGGGCATGTTGCGCCTCAAGAGCTTGTGCTTCACGTTGTTGTTGTTGAAGACATTGAGCCTTGGCGTCTTGTTCGTCTTGGTGACGACGTGCTCGTTCTTCCTCTTGTTGGCGACGAAGACGTTGCCGTTCTTGAGCTTGAGCAAAAGCCTCCTGGTTTGATTGAGGATGAGGAGCTTGATCATCAACTTGCTCTTGTGAGTGCTTTTCATGTAGCGGGTTGCGAGATGCATGACGGTCTTGGCGCGCAGCTCGTCGAAGAGTGTTCGATGACGGTGTACTTGAGTCGTAGAAGGTGTCGTCGGAGTGTCAACTCGAGTGGCTCCGTCTTGATGATGAAGAAGTGGAATGATGCCGGTTTCTCATCAACTTGCGGATCTCGTCCATTCTTGCATCATTCTCTTGCTTGTGCGCCTCGAACTTGTTGTCGAAGTAGTCTCTTGTACGTTGCTCGGAGAGTCGCAAGTCGGTGGCGAGGTTGTCGATCGCGATCGCTCATTGCTTGTTGTTCTTGGTGCAACGCTTCGTTGTGCAATCAAGAGGTGGCTTTTGGTGACGTGTGAGGACATGTCGTCGTCTTGCTCGATGAAGAGTGGGTTGGTAGAAGAACTTGGCCTATCCATCATTCCAAGCAACATGTGAGTGGTAGAACGAAAAAGAACTTATACCAATGTACCTTTGACCGATATTGAAAATGAATCAAGTTCACTCAAATGCGGACAATGAAATAGCACTCTTGGTACCGATTCTTGTCGGTTCTCACACCTACACAAATAAAAGCTTATTGATGTAGGGCGGAACCCTATGTTGACGATCTTTCACGTTTGGAGAGAATCCCTACGAGGAACACGAAGAACGAGCGGAAGAACACGAGGGAAAACACGGGGAAAACGAGAGAGAGGTCACTCAACCGACAAGAAACCGATCACACAAGTGCTAGATTATCGAATACATAGAGTGGCACAAGATTCAAGGACAACAAAGGTAAGGATACAAGGGTAGCCGTTCTTCTCCGAGAGGAGGTCTTGAGGGGTCCACCCTAGAAGGGGGTCTTGAATCCGCTTGGGGGATCTTCTCCGTAGAGGTCCTGATCTCGAAGGAGAAGTGGCCAAGTGGATGAGCAAAGGCTCTCACACCGAAATATGGGCAAATCCAAAGCTAACCTTAACTAGGAGATGGAAGGGTCCTATTTATAGTCTTAGTGCAAATGGAAGTCAAAACGAAGGGGTACATGGGCATCAGCCCGCATCAGGCGTCGGACGTCCGGAAGGCGTCGGACGTCCGGAGGCTCGGGAGGGTCCGGTCGTCCGGACGCGTTCGGACGTCCGTCTATTCTTGGGTTGCTTGTTGGCGTTGCAAGGAATGTAGCCACACTTGATCGCCAATGTTGAAGACGATGGGTTGCTTGTTGGCGTTGAGCTTGTTTGCTTGGCGTTGTACTTGGCGCTCAATTGTGTGCCTTGTATCTTCGTGCATCTTCTAAATGTAGCTTGCTCGTTCACTTGCATCCATGTTGGTGCGCTCTTGGAGTGGTAGTGGTAGAATGTCCAATGGGGACAACGGGTTGAAACCGTAGACGACCTCGAAGGGGGACTTGCCGGTAGTTGAATGTCTTGCACGATTGTAGGCGTACTCGGCGATGGGTAGACATGCTTCCCACTCCTTGATGTTCTTCTTGATCAAGACACGAATTAGAGTGGATAGTGTGCGGTTCGTCACCTCCGTTTGGCCGTCGGTTTGAGGATGGTATGCCGAGGAGAACAATAGCTTGGCGCATAGGGTCTTCCAAAAGTAACTCAAGAACTTGACGTCACGATCGGAGACGATTGTCTTTGGTACTCCATGGAGTCGCAAGATTTCCCTACAAAAGAGATTTGCAACATGTGAAGCATCGTCTATCTTGTTGCAAGGAATGAAATGTGCCATCTTAGAAAATCTATCCACAACAACAAACACGGAATCCTTGCCATTTTGAGTCCTAGGCAAACCAAGTACAAAATCCATGCTAATGTCTTCCCATGGTTGATATGGAATAGGAAGAGGCATGTAAAGACCATGAGATTGAGCTTTAGACTTAGCTTTGCGACATGTATAACATCGGTTGGTGAAGCGTTGTACGTCACGGAACATCTTGGGCCAAAAGTAGTTGTTGGAGAGCGTGGCGAATGTCTTGTCGCGTCCAAAGTGTCCCATGAGTCCGCCTCCATGGGCCTCTTGCAAAAGGAGTAAACGAAGAGAAGACTCGGGAATGCAAAGTTTGTTAGCTCTCATAAGATAACCATCCTTGATGTAATATTGTTCCCAAGACGTATGCGTCAAACACTTAGCATAAGGAGAAGCAAAAGATGGGTCATGCTCATACAAGTCTTTTATATGCTCAAAACCAATGACATTCAACTCAAGTTGGGTGACAAGCATGCATGTGCGTGAAAGCGCATCGGCAACTACATTCTCTTTACACTTAATGTACTTGATCATATAAGGAAAAGATTCGATGAATTCACTCCATTTGGCATGACGCTTGTTCAATTTAGTTTAACCTTTGAGGTACTTAAGCGTTTCATGATCGGTATGGATGACAAACTCATGAGGTCTAAGGTAATGTTCCCAAACATGGAGCACACGCACTAAAGCATACAATTCCTCGTCATAGATGGGATAATTAAGTTGAGCACCGGAGAGTTTTTCACTAAAATAAGCAATGGCTCGTTTTTCTTGCATCAAAACTCCGCCAATTCCGGTACCACTTGCATCACAATGAACCTCAAAAGTTTTGTCAAAATTGGGCAAAGCAAGAATTGGAGCATGAGTAAGCAAAGACTTGAGCTTCTCAAAAGCGGTTGATTGCAAAGTTCCCCAAACAAAGGGAGTATTCTTCTTGCTCAAAGCATGCAAAGGAGCGGCAATGGTGCTAAAATCTTTCACAAAGCGACGATAGAAACCCGCAAGACCAAGAAAACTGCGCACTTGTTGCAAATTGGTGGGTTGGGGCCAAGTTTTAATTGCTTGAATTTTAGATTCATCAACATGGACACCCTTTGAGGAAACAACAAAACCCAAGAAAACCACTTTGTCAACTCCAAATGTGCATTTTTTCAAGTTTGCATAAACGCTTTCTTTGCGAAGAGTTTGCAACACAGATTTTACATGATTAATGTGCTCTTTCATGGTTTTGCTAAACACAAGAATATCATCAAAGTAAACCACAACAAAGACTCCAATGTAAGGACGAAGCACATGATGCATAAGGCGCACAAAAGTACCGGGAGCTTCCGAAAGACCCATAGGCATCACTAACCACTCATATAAACCAAATTTGGTTTTAAAAGCAGTTTTCCATTCATCACCCTCTTGTATGCGGATTTGATAATAGCCACTTTTAAGATCGATTTTTGAGAAAAAGTTGGCTCCACTAAGTTCATCAAGCATGTCATCTAAGCGAGGAATGGGATGCCTATATCGAACGGTAATAGCATTGATAGGTCTACAATCGGAACACAAGCGGAAACTTCCATCGGGCTTAGGCACAAGAATAACCGGAACGGCACAAGGGCTTAGGCTTTCACGTACATGACCGTTGTCGATGAGTTGTTGTACTTGCCGTTGAATCTCCTTGGTTTCTTCCGGATTGACTCGGTATGGAGCTTTGTTTGGTAGAGGCGCTCCGGGGATGAGGTCGATTCGATGCTCAATGCCTCGAAGAGGAGGTAGACCCGGAGGTAGCTCATCGGGAAAAACATCTTGGAATTCCTGCAAAAGAGATTGAAACACCAAAGGTAGCTCGTGAATGTTGTTAGTTTTTGGTTCTCCATCCTTGCACACAAGGACAAAGTGCATCACGGTAGATGGGTTCTCACACACTTCTCTCATCTCACTTTTGGTGGCAAATAGAATGAGGTTTTTCTCTCTAGGCGAAGAGTCGCTCAAATTTGGCTTGTGGCTCTCACTCACTTTTTGGTGGATCGCTTTCTCACTCTTTTCTCTATGATGGGTGGCTTGTTTGTCGGCTATCACATGACTAGGAGACATAGGTCGTAGCACATATTCTTTCCCTTTCATCTTGAAGCTATAGTGATTGGTTCGCCCATTGTGGATGACACCACGGTCGAATTGCCATGGTCGACCTAGAAGTAGGTGGCAAACGGTCATGGGGACCACATCACACTCCAAAGTGTCTTCGTAAGCACCAATTTTGCAGGAGACTTGGACCGTATGCTCGACTCGTATAGTGCCGGAGTCACTTAGCCATTGAACCTTGTAAGGGTGTGGGTGCTTCCTCTTGACCAATTGTAGCTTGGAGCATAGTTCTTCACTTGCCAAGTTGTGGCAACTACCTCCATCGATGATGACCATGATGGACCGTCCATTGATGCCGGCTTTTGTGTGGAAGATGTGGCATCGTTGGTCTTCTTCTTGTTGATGTTGAAGGGTCAAGACTTTGGAGACAACGAGAGCGGGGCTCGAATCCTCATCACAAAAGACTTGATCATCTTCATCTTCATTTACTTGCCGGTGCATAGCCACTTGCTCAAGAGCTTCCATTTCCTCTTCACTCATGGAGTCATATGTGCCATCGTCGTTGAGGATCATGGTGCGCTTGTTGGTGCATTCGTATGACTTGTGGCCTCGGCCGCCGCAAGTGAAACACTTGAAGGAGCTTGTCTTAATGGTCTCATCGGTCGGAGTAGAAGATGAAGCACGCGGCTTGAGGTTGTTTGTAGGAGGAGGAGGACGACTTGAACTTGTCGAAGTTTTCTTGTAACTTGACTTGTCGTCGTTTCGTGAATAAGGCTTGGTCGATGTGGAAGTTGGAGGAGTCGTTGAAGTTTGGTTGTTGGATGGACCGTAGGTCTTGGATGAGTACTTGGCGTACTTGAAGTCATCTTGCACTTGGCGTTCCGCCTTTGTAGCTTGATGCACGAGCTCAATGAGGGATGAGTATGGTTGGAAGTCGGCGATCTTCTTGATGGGATGATTGAGTCCATTCAAGAAACGTGCCATAGTTTGCTCATCATCTTCCTTGACATTGGCTCGAATCATGGCTATCTCCATTTCCTTGTAGTATTCTTCAACGCTCTTTGTTCCTTGTTTGAGTAGTTGGAGTTTCTTGAAGAGGTCGCGATTGTAGTATGTTGGTACAAAACGTGCTCGCATGACATCCTTCATTTGAGCCCAAGTGGTGATTGGAGGTTCACCTCTTGCTTGTCGTTGCTCAATGATTTGTTCCCACCATATGAGCACATAATCTTGGAACTCAAGTGATGCCATAGCGATTTTCTTCGCTTCATCGTAGTTGTGCAAACGGAAGATTTTGTCAACCTTCAATGCCCATGAGAGGTAGTCTTCGGGGTCATTGCTTCCATTGAACTTGGGTATGGTGAATTTTAGCTTGCCGTAGCGTTGCTCATCATTGTATTGTTGGCGATGTTGATGATGACGTCCTTGACGTGGATTGTACTCGTCTTCATGTTGCTCTTGGCGCGGAGGAAGACCATGATCAACTTGCTCTTGTTGAGTTTGAGGTTGAGGTGGAGCTTGACGAGCTTGTGGAGGAGCTTGAGGAGCTTGAGGAACTTGACGGTGTACATGAGGTTGGTAGTTCCTCTCATCAGTAAAAGCCTCTTGGTTTGATTGAGGACGAGGAACTTGATCATCAACTTGCTCTTGTGAGTGCTTGTCATGTAGCGGGTTGCGAGATGCATGACGATCTTGGCGCGCGGCTCGTCGAAGAGTGTTCGATGACGGTGTACTTGAGTCGTAGAAGGTGTCGTCGGAGTGTCGACTCGAGTGGCTCCGTCTTGATGATGAAAAAGTGGAATGATGCCGGTTTCTCATCAACTTGCGGATCTCGTCCATTCTTGCATCATTCTCTTGCTTGTGTGCCTCGAACTTGTTGTCGAAGTAGTCTCTTGTACGTTGCTCGGAGAGTCGCAAGTCGGTGGCGAGGTTGTCGATCTGATCGCTCATTGCTTGTTGTTCTTGGTGCAACGCTCGTTGTGCACCGAAGAGGTGGCTTTTGGTGACGTGTGAGGACATGTCGTCTTGCTTTCGATGAAGAGTGGGTTGGTAGAAGAACTTGGCCTATCCATCATTCCAAGCAAGATGTGAGTGGTAGAACGGAAAAGAACTTATACCAATGTACCTTTGACCGATATTGAAAATGAATCAAGTTCACTCAAATGCGGACAATGAAATAGCACTCTTGGTACCGATTCTTGTCGGTTCTCACACCTACACAAATAAAAGCTTATGGTGGAGCTCGGTTAGGATGGTGGCACAAAATTTGATGCAATTGTAAGTGAGACTCAATAAAGTTGGAAATGATTCACAAATTTGCAAATGCAACAAGTAGACCAATAGCAAAATATGGTACACGGAAACACACGCATAAATAGATAATATGGGGTTATGCAACCAAGGATGAGCCAAAATGTGGAATACACCAAGATGCTCTTGTTGCACAACACTAGAGAGCAGCTAGCACGATTGCACAATAGGCGGATCTGAACTTGTGCACAACCTACCAAGCAAAAATGCGACGACTTCTATCCCAAGTATGCTATATGTATGGTGTGTCGATGAGTTGATCCAAGATGATCAAGTATGACAATCTTAATGTTTGATGATGCTATGGTTCTTGCTCATAAGCTCTTTGCTTATCTTTCTCTCTTTGCTTAAAAGCTTGATTGGCTCTTTCTCTTTTGAGCCCTTTTCTCATGCAAAACTTCACGAACCAAGATAGCAATTGTGTATGCGATGACAACTTTGTGACACACAAGTTGATGCTAAGATATGCACCACTTTGGTATGGTATGTATGCTATGGAGTATGATCACTAAATGTGCACAAGTTACGTTGCCGGCAATACTCAAAGGCTAGTCTCGATGGGTAAGCTACGCAAAATGAGGCAATGTGGGTTATCAATGCAATTGCAATGTATGACAAAGATGTCGTCGAAGTTACCGTCCTTGGCGATGCTGAGACCCTTGCGAAGTTGAGTCGTGGTGATGATGAACTCGAACCGCACCTAGATAGCCGAAACACAAAAGGATACGGAAGCCACAACTCAAAATCTCAAGGACCAAAATGTGTCAAAATCATCATCGGAGGAATCGTGGAAGATTTTGGTCGATATGGGTTTGGAAGATGTGGAGAAATATGGGGTGGTGTTGGTGTCTGAACTGAAGAAATTCAGTTTGGTCAGGGTTTTACGGACGTCCGTGAAGTTACGGTCGTCCGGACGGCGTCGGACGTCCGGCCTTGTCCGGATGTCCGGAGCCTGGGCGAAAATCGGGCTCGGGGAGAGGAACTGCAAAATTTTCCGTGGAAGAAGATGATTGTGCGGTCGAAATCGAGGGGTTTGGAAGATGGAAAAGGGTGGGGAGGGTGGGGAAAGCTAGATCCACATGTAGCAACACAAATCCATGGACCAAATCCAACAAAATCTCATCACACTAACAAATCACAAAAAATTTGGGGCTATTTTTGTGGGGAATTTTCGAAATTAGGACAAAAACAACAAAATCAAGCTAGAAGACACGATGTAGGGGCTCCAAAGACGTGATGAACGTGGCTCATGATACCATATGATGTAGGGCGGAACCCTATGTTGACGATCTTTCACGTTTGGAGAGAATCCCTACGAGGAACACGAAGAACGAGCGGAAGAACACGAGGGAAAACACGGGGAAAACGAGAGAGAGGTCACTCAACCGACAAGAAACCGATCACACAAGTGCTAGATTATCGAATACATAGAGTGGCATAAGATTCAAGGACAACAAAGGTAAGGATACAAGGGTAGCCGTTCTTCTCCGAGAGGAGGTCTTGAGGGGTCCACCCTAGAAGGGGGTCTTGAATCCGCTTGGGGGATCTTCTCCGTAGAGGTCCTGATCTCGAAGGAGAAGTGGCCAAGTGGATGAGCAAAGGCTCTCACACCGAAATATGAGCAAATCCAAAGCTAACCTTAACTAGGAGATGGAAGGGTCCTATTTATAGTCTTAGTGCAAATGGAAGTCAAAACGAAGGGGTACATGGGCATCAGCCCGCATCAGGCGTCAGACGTCCGGAAGGCGTCGGACGTCCGGAGGCTCGGGAGGGTCCGGTCGTCCGGACGCATTCGGACGTCCGTCTATTCTTCTCTGCCGTAGGTGCGTCGGTCGTCCGTAGCGGGCCGGTCGTCCGGGGCTTCAGGAGGGTCCGGACGTCCGGAGGCTGTCGGTCGTCCGTAGTTCCGGCTCGGGTGAGGGTCGTCCGGACGTTCGGTCAGCTCCGATCGTCCGTAGGTTTGATTCGGGTGACGAAGTTCCGGACGTCCGGAGGGCGTCGTACGTCCGTGGGTTTGATTCGGATGACGAAGTTCCGGACGTCCGGAGGGCGTCGGACGTCCGTGTCCTGGGAATCGTCGGACGTCCGGAAGGTGTCGGACGTCCGTGTCCTGTAGCTTCAGCTGCATCCCTTCTTCCTCTTCGACATACTTGGGGTTCTCGCCGTCTTGGCTCTTGCAAGTAGTAGATCCTTGGTTCGCCTCCATGTACCTGATTACACATAGAGTTTCTGAATGAGGTAGTAGCCATGTCTCATGGGTAGAAGTAAGAAGTTCGGAGAGGAGCGAGTTCACCTTATCTTCAATAGCCTTAGCTCGGGCTCTTGTCATGGGTCCCGGTGGTGTTGAGGGAGATGTAGGCACGTCCGTGGGGATGAGTGAGGGCTGCTCCGCATCACTTATGGTGGAGCTCGGTTAGGATGGTGGCACAAAATTTGATGCAATTGTACGTGAGACTCAATAAAGTTGGAAATGATTCACAAATTTGGAAATGTAACAAGTAGACCAATAGCAAAATATGGTACACGGAAACACACGCGCAAATAGATAATATGGGGTTATGCAACCAAGGATGAGCCAAAATGTGGAATTCACCAAGATGCTCTTGTTGCACAACACTAGAGAGACGCTAGCACGATTGCACAATAGGCGGATACGGACTTGTGCACAACCTACTAAGCAAAAATGCGACGACTTCTATCCCAAGTATACTATATGTATGGTGTGTCGATGTGTTGATCCAAGATGATCAAGTATGACAATCTTAATGTTTGAAGATGCTATGGTTCTTGCTCATAAGCTCTTTGCTTATCTTTCTCTCTTTGCTTAAAAGCTTGATTGGCTCTTTCTCTTTTGAGCTCTTTTCTCATGCAAAACTTCACGGACCAAGATAGCGATTGTGTATGCGATGACAACTTTGTGACACACAAGTTGATGCTAAGATATGCACCACTTTGGTATGGTATGTATGCTATGGAGTGTTGATCACTAAAGTGCACAAGTCACGTTGCCGGCAATACTCAATGGCTAGTCTCGATGGGTAAGCGACGCAAAAGATGGGCTATGATGTTTATCAATGCAATTGCAAGTAATGGTAAAGGTGTCGACGATGTTACCGTCCTTGACGAAGATGAGCGGTGGTGATGTTGATGTTGCACCGTACCTAGATAGCCGAAACACAAAAGGATACGGAAAACCCCAACTCAAATTCTCAAGTCAAATGTGGCAACATTGTCGGAATTGGTTTCGGGAAAGGCTATGGTGGTGTTATGCGGAAGTGGTGGAGGTAAGTGGAAGTGTATGTGGGCACGGGACGAAATTTGGTGAAAGGTAGGCGGTGATCGGGGTGGTGGAAGGGAACACAACTACCAGGGGCCGGAAATCGGGGCTAGGAGCTGGATGTCCGGGGCGCCGGATGTCCGGGCTGATCGGGCCGGATGTCCGGGCTGCCGGATGTCCGGGCTGTTCGGGCCGGACGTCCGGGCACGATGAACACCGCGAGGGAGAGGACAAAACCGGTCAAATTCGGGCGAATTTGTGGATGAGAAATGGGGAAAAGATGGGGACAAGCTAGATCTACCTGCAACACACGAAATCCACGGATCAAATCCAACAAAATTTCATCACACTAACAAATCACAAAAAAAATTGGGGACTATTTTTGTGGGGAATTTTCGAAATTAGGACAAAAACAACAAAATCAAGCTAGAAAAAGAGGGGTAGGGACTCCAATAACGTGATCAACGTGGCTCGTGATACCATGATGATGTAGGCGAAACCCTACGGGAGCGATCTTTCACGTTGGAGCGGATCCTCTGGGAGAGACGAGGAGGAAACGCGAAGAAAAGGTGTCCGATGTTTCGATGAGATGGTGGCTATCGTTTTGGAGGAAGTCGACCTTGGCGATCCGACTACGAGCGTCTTGAGGCGTCGCGCCTTAGCAATCGCTAAACCAACTCCGAGGGTTATTGACCACGCGAACACGATCAACGACCACGAGGGCTGTTTCCTGCGAGCAAGCGAAGAACAAGCAAGCTGAGATTGCAATCTGGATATTGCGAATATAAGATGAAAGCTTTATTGATCAAGGTGGGGTTACTGTGGCGCCTTTATGCAGTCGTTGAACACAAGCGAAATGCTGCGAAGTTGCAGCTATGGCGAACTTTTAATCTAAACAAAACCCAAGGTCTAAGCGGTGCCCTAAGGGCTGTATATATGGAGGAAGAGGGATTTCGTGGCCCTTGGTGGAGGGTCGAAATCAACCCTAACTCTTGTTTCCCCACACATCGGACTCTAAAACAGCCTATACTTAAGTATTTCGAAATTACATGGGCCTGGCCCAATAATAAGGTGACGCAGCACCTAGAATAGCCTCGGGACGACATATTATGAAGTAGCATCTTGTATATTTCGTCCAAGGCTTCATGCACTCATTATGGTGGCTTCAAAGTCCTGAAATCATCACTTGTAACTCCGTTCTTGTTCCCCTTAGCATGGCATTATCTCCATGCTTGTTCTTGCTCAATGTCCATCCTTCTCCAAGCTAGGGCCTTCATTTGTAAGCAAAACAAATGTATCCAATTTAAGCAGCATCATATTCTCATGAACATTAGAATCATTACCAAAAGCGAAAGTACGATAATTTAATTGGCGTCTTGTGAGCTCTAGTAATTGGTCCGATATATATAGCAGTGAGGGCTGTGGGTGTAACAATGGTATTGATGTCCTCATCATCCTCCCTTCTTGAAATGAAGTGGTCCTCGTGAGCTCATATTCCTCACCCAAATAAGGCTTCAAATCTGCAATGTTAAAAGTGGGACTAACCCCAAAATCTGCGAGGCAGCTCAAGTTTATATGCATTATCATTTATTTTCTCTAACACCTTAAATGGACCATCGACCGCGTGGCATTAGCTTTGATTTGCGCAAATTAGGAAACCTATCCTTACATAAATGTAACCAAACAAGATCTCCGGTGCAAAGACAACATGTTTTCTACCCTTATCTCCAGCAAGTTTATATTTAGCATTCATCGCTCAATGTTTTCCTTAGTTATCTCATGCATTTTAAAATCAATTCAACACGTTCTTTAGCATCAAAATTAACCTTCTCCGAAGATGGAAGAGGCAACAAATCAATAGGTGCACGGTAGGAAGCCATACACAATTTCAAAGGGCACATCTTAGTAGTAGAATGCAATGAGCGATTATAAGCAAATTCAATATGAGGCAAGCATTCTTCCCACATTTTCTTATTATTCTTCAAAACAGCCCTAAGCATAGTAGACAATGTTCTATTGACTACTTCAGTTTATCCATCGGTTTGGGGGTGACAAGTAGTACTAAAAAGCAGTTTAGTCCCCAACTTAGCCCATAAACATCTCCAAAAGTGGCTAAGAAATTTAGTATCACGATCTGAAACAATAGTATTTGGCACACCATGCAAGCGAATAATTTCACGAAAGAACAAATCAGCAACATTAACAGCATCATCGCTTTTATGACATGGTATAAAGTGTGCCATTTTAGAGAATCTATCCACGACAACAAATATGCTATCCCTCCTTCTTTGTTAGAGGTAAACCTAAAACAAAGTCCATAGATATATCCTCCCAAGGAACACTAGGCACGAGCAAAGGCATATATAAACCATGAGGATTGAGTCGTGACTTAGCTTTTTGACATGTAGTGCAGCGAGCAACAAAGCGCTCAACATCCGTCTCATCTTTGGCCAAAAGAAATGTGTAGCAAGTATATCCTCCGTCTTCTTGGCGCCAAAGTGTCCCATTAATCCTCCTCCATCGCCTCCTGCAACAACAAAAGGCGAACAGAGCTAGCGAGGAATGCATAGCTTGTTAGCACGGAACACAAAACCATCATTAATAACGAACTTGTTCCATGTTCTTCCTTCTTTACAATTCTGCATTACATCTTTAAAATCAGCATCATGCACATATTGATCTTTGATGGTCTCCAAACCAAATATTTTGAAGTCAAGTTGTGAAAGCATAGTATAGCGACGAGACAAAGCATCGGCAATAACATTTTCTTTACCCTTCTTGTGTTTAATGACATAAGGAAAGTCTCAATGAATTCAACCCATTTAGCATGTCTACGATTCAGTTTAGCTTGACTTTTAATATGTTTCAAAGATTCATGATCAGAATGTATAACAAATTCTTTGGGCCATAAATAATGTTGCCATGTCTCTAAAGTCGAACAAGAGCATATAATTCTTTGTCATAAGTAGAATAGTTCAGACTAGGCCCTCAATTTTTCAGAAAAGTATGCAACAGGTTTGCCATCTTGTAATAACACACCTCTAATCCAATTCCACTAGCATCACATTCAAGCTCAAAAGTCTTATTAAAGTCAGGAAGTTGGAGTAAAGGGCATGTGTCAACTTATCTTTCAATACCGTGAAGGCTTCTTCACATGCGGTACCCCAAACAAAAGGCACATCCTTCTTTGTAAGCTCATTGAGAGGTGCAGCAATGGTGCTAAAGTCTCTCACAAAGCGCCTATAGAAACCAGCGAGTCCAAGAAAACTCCTCACTTGTGTGACCGTTTTGGGCTGCGGCCAACTCTCAATAGCTTCAATCTTGGCTTTATCAACTTCAATTCCTGTGGAGTAACAACATAGCCAAGAAAAGATACTCGATCGGTGCAAAGGTGCACTTCCCAAGGTTACCAAACAAGCGTGCATCACGTAGAGCATTAAAAACAACACGTAAATGTTCCAAATGTTCTTCCAAAGATTTGCTATAAATCAGTATATCATCAAAGTAAACTACCACAAATCGTCCAATGAAAGCACGTAAAACTTAGTTCATTAATCTCATGAAAGTACTAGGTGCATTAGTTAACCCAAAAGGCATGACTAACCACTCATATAATCCAAACTTAGTTTTAAATGCTGTTTTCCATTCATCTCCCAATTTCATACGAATTTGATGGTATCCACTCATAAATCAACTTTGGAGAATATTGTAGAGCCACTCAATTCATCAAGCATATCATCTAGCCTAGGAATAGGATGGCGATAACGAATAGTAATATTATTAATGCCTCTACAATCAACACACATCTGTGACGTACCATCCTTTTTAGGCACTAGTATAATAGGAACAGCACAAGGACTAAGAGATTGGCGTATATAACCTTTGTCGAGCAGCTCACATACTTGGCGCATAATCTCCTTCGTCTCCTCTGGATTGATGCGGTATGGTGCGCGGTTGGGTAGCGATGCACGGGAATTAAGTCAATTTGATGCTCAATCCCTCGAATAGGTGGTAATCCGGTGGCACGTCTTGTGGGAAGGCGTCGTGAACTCTGCAAAATGTTAGTGACAGCGAGGGGCAAAGAGGAAAACACGTCCTCGAATGAAAATAATGCCTCTTTGCACACAAAAGCATAGCAAACAGATTTGCTAGAATCTAGCTCATCAATATCAGATTTGGTGGCAAATAAACATGCACTTTTCAGTTTAATTTCAGAAGCAACATTAGATGGTTTATTATTAGGCTTCATTTGTTGCTCAAATTCTTTTGCCACAATCTGATTTTCACTCTTATTTTCTCTCTGTTTTGCTTTATTAGCTCTATTAATATCATCTTTCAAAATGGAATCGAGAGTCATAGGAAGCAAAGTAATATTTTATCCTTGTGAACAAGAGTATCTGATTGTTTCTACCATGGTGTACAAATTTTTATCAAATTGCCATGGTCTACCAAGTAATAAGGAACATGCTTGCATAGGTACCACATCACAATCAACATAATCAGCATATGTAGAGATACTAAAATGCACACGAGCGATCGTGTTACCTTAACCTTGCATGTTGTTGAACCATTGGATGTAGTAAGGATGTGGATGTGGTCTTGTGGTGAGAAAGCTTCTCCACCATATCCATGCTAGCCAAGTTGTTGCAGCTCCCTCCATCTATGATGGCCTTGAATAGAGCGTTCCTTCACAACTCCTTTGTATGGAACAAGTTATGCCTCTGATTTTGCTCAGCTTGTGTAACCTGCACACTCAAAACACGTTGAGCAACTAAACATTCATACTGTCGGCATCTTGACAGCCATGTATTGCGTCTCAAGATCAGAATCATCTCCACCGTGTTCTTCATGTGTAATAAGAGCCAAAGTCTCTTCATCATAGTCACTAGCGGACTCATACCCACCATCCTCGGTAGCAATCATCACCGCTGAGATTGGCATTCTCTGTAAAAATGTCCTCTTCCCTTACAACGACGACAAATAATATCACTTGTGTGCCTGTTGGCGCCATGGAAGAAGAAGAGCTCTGTGTAGGCCCAGCGGTGTACTCTTGGCGGATAGTGGTGGTTGTGCACCTTTCTTGTATCACGGTTGGAGGTGGCAGCCGGCGGAGGTGCGGTGTAGTAGAGCGTGTGGAAGTAGATGATGCGTGGTGTCCATGATGAAGGTCGACCTGCGAGAAAAGTTAGTCGCGCCAAGGCACATCGATCCTGCACTTCACGTTCAGCTTTACAAGCAAGATGGAATAATCGGTGATATTATTATAATCCTTGTAGTCTAGAATGGTCGAATCTCTCTATTTAATCCACCCGAAAAGCGTGCAAGCATAGCTTCATTCTCCTCAACAATACCACATCTAATCAAGCCAGTTTGTAATTCACGATAATATTCTTCTACGAATTTTTCCTTGTCTTAAGCGCTGCAATTTTGAAGTAATTCACGTTGATAATATGGTGGAACCAGCGATCGCATAGCAGTTTTCAAAGCAGCCCAAGTAGCTGGAGCAGGATATAATCTACAATGTTGGACCACCAAACACATGCAAAGCTAGTGAAAGCACAAACAGCGACGAGAACACGTCTCTCCTCGGGATATTGTAAACATGTAAATCGTTGTTCAGTTTCTAACTCCCAAGTAAGATATATATCGGGAACATATCTACCCTCAAATGGTGGAATATTCAATTTCAGTTTAGGGAGATGGTCATGATCTCGTACTGAAGGGGAGCCGAACATTGCCATTATTTGCATGTGGGCGACACTGGTGGTTGTGGTGCTGGTGGTTGCGTGTGGTTACGATGTTGATCAACCTCATCCTCGTAAGCTCTCACATAATCATCCTCCCCACATGGCGGCGGGAGCCACGAAGTATCAACAGCAGCACCGGCAGCTTGGCGGTGAAGAGGACACGGGAAGCTTCGGCGGAGGGCTGTTTAGCGATGTGGAGGTAGTCCATGTTGTTGTAGTAGAGGTGCGTTAGGTGCAGCCGGTGGTGGTGGTGGTAGGCAGCGAGCAATTCATTAAACTTGTTATCGAGCTTTGTTTGACGCCTTCTCAATGCCATCTATCTTCTCCATGGCCTCTTCAAATCTATTTAGCACATCGTCCACCTGCCCTCATCATTTGTTGAAACTTATCATGTAGCGCTTTGTTTGTCATGTTCTCCCGGTCGGTCTAAATCGACTTGTGATCCTGCCATGGTTAGCAGCAATAGAAACACACAAGAATATGATTGACGGACTACTAGGAAGTGGTGGTGGTGGTGTGGTGGGCGATCACAAATCCGTCAAGCAAATCTCAAATTCTTACCAGTTCTTACCCGGCGGTGGTGATCGGCAACCGATGTAGTCAAAACTCTCAAAGCTTGGATAGGCGATTACGGGGAGAGTCAAGCATACGATGTAGATGTATGTGGAGCTGGGAAGGCTTATAATATGGTAGCAAAAAGGTTAGCAATAATCAATTCGGAGATGCAAAGTTGAATAAGCGCTCAGCAGCATCTTGTCTTTGGTCCTAGGCTGAACCGTGCTAGAGGCGAGCCTAGAACACTAACAAAATCACGGCTGCTGCGTAAACAACGGAAAAGCACACTCTGGAATTTTTTTTTTTTCTTTTTTTTTTTTTTTGCTTTTTTTTTTTTGCTCTTTTTTTTTTTTTTTTTTGAAAAATCACTATAATGGCGAGTGTCTCAAAACTCTTCCAGGTCAAAGCCCGACGGGATGGGCACGAAATTTTTCGACCAAAAAAATTTTTTTTTTGCCCGGACCCAAAAAGCTGAAGCAGGTCAAAAAACTTTCTATAATGTTGTCTCAATACACTTAGAAACACCTAAAAATAGGATAGCGAAAATTTTTTTTTGACAAGTGCGTTTTGGAAAATTTTGGGCCTAAGCGGAGGTGGTTTCGGACTCTTTTTTTTTTTTTTCGAAACCTACTCGGCAAGAAAACACGAATCGGAAACTAGATGGATCTAAAAACAAACCTAATATGAAGGAACTTCGGATTGGTGGTGGATATATGGTGGTGGTATATGGCAGTGGTGGTGGTATATGGTAGCGGTGGTGGTATATGGATATGGATTGGTGGTGGTATATGGATCACGGATTGGTGGTGGTGGCGGATAAGCAATGGTGGTAGATGGCAAGGCGATGATGATGGTGCGGCGGCGGCGTGACAACTTATGACCAGAACTTCGAAACTCTAAAGACTAGACTCTAAGACCAGCAACTTGACACGACGATGCAACATAAATTCAACAAAGCAAAACCCTAAAAAGATTATGCAAAGGCTCAGATTGGTTGGGATATGATGAACTAACCTAATTTTTTTGTGGCTTTTTAAATGGACTTTAGGTATGAAGAACAGACTCGATCTAAACTCGAAAAAGCTGTAAAATCTCACGAGCAACACGAAAATCTGATACCACTTGATAGAGGCAAAGGTGTCCGATCTTTCGATGAGATGTTGGTTTTCGTTTTGGAAATCGACTTTGGCGATCCGACTACTGACGTCGAGAGGCGTCGCGCCTTAGCAATCGCTAAACCAACTCCGAGGTTATTGACCACGCGAACACGATCAACGACCACGAGGGCTGTTTCCTGCGAGCAAGCGAAGAACAAGCAAGAAACTGAGATTGCAATCTGGATATTGCGAATATAAGATGAAAGCTTTATTGATCAAGGTGGGGTTACTGTGGCGCCTTTATGCAGTCGTTGAACACAAGCGAAATGCTGCGAAGTTGCAGCTATGGCGAACTTTTAATCTAAACAAAACCCAAGGTCTAAGCGGTGCCCTAAGGGCTGTATATATGGAGGAAGAGGAATTTCGTGGCCCTTGGTGGAGGGTCGAAATCAACCCTAACTCTTGTTCCCCACACATCGGACTCTAAAACAGCCTATACTTAAGTATTTCGAAATTACATGGGCCTGGCCCAATAATAAGGTGACGCAGCACCTAGAATAGCCTCGGGGCGACATTTATGAAGTAGCATCTTGTATATTTCGTCCAAGGCTTCATGCACCCATTATGGTGGCTTCAAAGTCCTGAAATCATCACTTGTAACTCCGTTCTTGTTCCCCTTAGCATGGCATTATCTCCATGCTTGTTCTTGCTCAATGTCCATCCTTCTCCAAGCTAGGGCCTTCATTTGTAAGCAAAACAAATGTATCCAATTTAAGCAGCATCATATTCTCATGAACATTAGAATCATTACCAAAAAGCGAAAGTACGATAATTTAATTGGCGTCTTGTGAGCTCTAGTAATTGGTCCGATATATGTAGCAGTAGGGGCTGTGGGTGTAACAATGGTATTGATGTCCTCATCATCCTCCCTTCTTGAAATGAAGTGGTCCTCGTGAGCTCATATTCCTCACCCAAATAAGGCTTCAAATCTGCAATGTTAAAAGTGGGACTAACCCCAAAATCTGCGAGGCAGCTCAAGTTTATATGCATTATCATTTATTTTCTCTAACACCTTAAATGGACCATCAACACGTGGCATTAGCTTTGATTTGCATAAATTAGAAACCTATCCTTACATAAATGTAACCAAACAAGATCTCCGGTGCAAAGACAACATGTTTTCTACCCTTATCTCCAGCAAGTTTATATTTAGCATTCATCGCTCAATGTTTTCCTTAGTTATCTCATGCATTTTAAAATCAATTCAACACGTTCTTTAGCATCAAAATTAACCTTCTCCGAAGATGGAAGAGGCAACAAATCAATAGGTGCACGGTAGGAAGCCATACACAATTTCAAAGGGCACATCTTAGTAGTAGAATGCAATGAGCGATTATAAGCAAATTCAATATGAGGCAAGCATTCTTCCCACATTTTCTTATTATTCTTCAAAACAGCCCTAAGCATAGTAGACAATGTTCTATTGACTACTTCAGTTTATCCATCGGTTTGGGGGTGACAAGTAGTACTAAAAAGCAGTTTAGTCCCCAACTTAGCCCATAAACATCTCCAAAAGTGGCTAAGAAATTTAGTATCACGATCTGAAACAATAGTATTTGGCACACCATGCAAGCGAATAATTTCACGAAAGAACAAATCAGCAACATTAACACATCATCGCTTTTATGACATGGTATAAAGTGTGCCATTTTAGAGAATCTATCCACGACAACAAATATGCTATCCCTCCCTTCTTTGTTAGAGGTAAACCTAAAACAAAGTCCATAGATATATCCTCCCAAGGAACACTAGGCACGAGCAAAGGCATATATAAACCATGAGGATTGAGTCGTGACTTAGCTTTTTGACATGTAGTGCAGCGAGCAACAAAGCGCTCAACATCCGTCTCATCTTTGGCCAAAAGAAATGTGTAGCAAGTATATCCTCCGTCTTCTTGGCGCCAAAGTGTCCCATTAATCCTCCTCCATCGCCTCCTGCAACAACAAAAGGCGAACAGAGCTAGCGAGGAATGCATAGCTTGTTAGCACGGAACACAAAACCATCATTAATAACGAACTTGTTCCATGTTCTTCCTTCTTTACAATTCTGCATTACATCTTTAAAATCAGCATCATGCACATATTGATCTTTGATGGTCTCCAAACCAAATATTTTGAAGTCAAGTTGTGAAAGCATAGTATAGCGACGAGACAAAGCATCGGCAATAACATTTTCTTTACCCTTCTTGTGTTTAATGACATAAGGAAAGTCTCAATGAATTCAACCCATTTAGCATGTCTACGATTCAGTTTAGCTTGACTTTTAATATGTTTCAAAGATTCATGATCAGAATGTATAACAAATTCTTTGGGCCATAAATAATGTTGCCATGTCTCTAAAGTCGAACAAGAGCATATAATTCTTTGTCATAAGTAGAATAGTTCAGACTAGGCCCTCAATTTTTCAGAAAAGTATGCAACAGGTTTGCCATCTTGTAATAACACACCTCTAATCCAATTCCACTAGCATCACATTCAAGCTCAAAAGTCTTATTAAAGTCGGGAAGTTGGAGTAAAGGGCATGTGTCAACTTATCTTTCAATACCGTGAAGGCTTCTTCACATGCGGTACCCCAAACAAAAGGCACATCCTTCTTTGTAAGCTCATTGAGAGGTGCAGCAATGGTGCTAAAGTCTCTCTAAAAGCGCCTATAGAAACCAGCGAGTCCAAGAAAACTCCTCACTTGTGTGACCGTTTTGGGCTGCGGCCAACTCTCAATAGCTTCAATCTTGGCTTTATCAACTTCAATTCCTGTGGAGTAACAACATAGCCAAGAAAAGATACTCGATCGGTGCAAAGGTGCACTTCCCAAGGTTACCAAACAAGCGTGCATCACGTAGAGCATTAAAAACAACACGTAAATGTTCCAAATGTTCTTCCAAAGATTTGCTATAAATCAGTATATCATCAAAGTAAACTACCACAAATCGTCCAATGAAAGCACGTAAAACTTAGTTCATTAATCTCATGAAAGTACTAGGTGCATTAGTTAACCCAAAGGCATGACTAACCACTCATATAATCCAAACTTAGTTTTAAATGCTGTTTTCCATTCATCTCCCAATTTCATACGAATTTGATGGTATCCACTCATAAATCAACTTTGGAGAATATTGTAGAGCCACTCAATTCATCAAGCATATCATCTAGCCTAGGAATAGGATGGCGATAACGAATAGTAATATTATTAATGCCTCTACAATCAACACACATCTGTGACGTACCATCCTTTTTAGGCACTAGTATAATAGGAACAGCACAAGGACTAAGAGATTAGCGTATATAACCTTTGTCGAGCAGCTCACATGCTTGGCGCATAATCTCCTTCGTCTCCTCTGGATTGATGCGGTATGGTGCGCGGTTGGGTAGCGATGCACGGGAATTAAGTCAATTTGATGCTCAATCCCTCGAATAGGTGGTAATCCGGTGGCACGTCTTGTGGGAAGGCGTCGGCGAACTCTGCAAAATGTTAGTGACAGCGGGGGCAAAGAGGAAAACCGTCCTCGAATGAAAATAATGCCTCTTTGCACACAAAAGCATAGCAAACAGATTTGCTAGAATCTAGCTCATCAATATCAGATTTGGTGGCAAATAAACATGCACTTTTCAGTTTAATTTCAGAAGCAACATTAGATGGTTTATTATTAGGCTTCATTTGTTGCTCAAATTCTTTTGCCACAATCTGATTTTCACTCTTATTTTCTCTGTTTTGCTTTATTAGCTCTATTAATATCATCTTTCAAAATGGAATCAGGAGTCATAGGAAGCAAAGTAATATTTTATCCTTGTGAACAAGAGTATCTGATTGTTTCTACCATGGTGTACAAATTTTATCAAATTGCCATGGTCTACCAAGTAATAAGGAACATGCTTGCATAGGTACCACATCACAATCAACATAATCAGCATATGTAGAGATACTAAAATGCACACGAGCGATCGTGTTACCTTAACCTTGCATTGTTGTTGAACCATTGGATGTAGTAAGGATGTGGATGTGGTCTTGTGGTGAGAAAGCTTCTCCACCATATCCATGCTAGCCAAGTTGTTGCAGCTCCCTCCATCTATGATGGCCTTGAATAGAGCGTTCCTTCACAACTCCTTTGTATGGAACAAGTTATGCCTCTGATTTTGCTCAGCTTGTGTAACCTGCACACTCAAAACACGTTGAGCAACTAAACATTCATACTGTCGGCATCTTGACAGCCATGTATTGCGTCTCAAGATCAGAATCATCTCCACCGTGTTCTTCATGTGTAATAAGAGCCAAAGTCTCTTCATCATAGTCACTAGCGGACTCATACCCACCATCCTCGGTAGCAATCATCACCGCTGAGATTGGCATTCTCTCATAAAATGTCCTCTTCCCTTACAACGACGACAAATAATATCACTTGTGTGCCTGTTGGCGCCATGGAAGAAGAAGAGCTCTGTGTAGGCCCAGCGGTGTACTCTTGGCGAGATAGTGGTGGTTGTGCACTGCTTTCTTGTATCACGGTTGGAGGTGGCAGCCGGCGGAGGTGCGGTGTAGTAGAGCGTGTGGAAGTAGATGATGCGTGGTGTCCATGATGAAGGTCGACCTGCGAGAAAAGTTAGTCGCGCCAAGGCACATCGATCCTGCACTTCACGTTCAGCTTTACAAGCAAGATGGAATAATCGGTGATATTATTATAATCCTTGTAGTCTAGAATGGTCTGAATCTCTCTATTTAATCCACCCGAGAAAGCGTGCAAGCATAGCTTCATTCTCCTCAACAATACCACATCTAATCAAGCCAGTTTGTAATTCACGATAATATTCTTCTACGAATTTTTCCTTGTCTTAAGCGCTGCAATTTTGAAGTAATTCACGTTGATAATATGGTGGAACCAGCGATGCGCATAGCAGTTTTCAAAGCAGCCCAAGTAGCTGGAGCAGGATATAATCTACAATGTTGAGACCACCAAACACATGCAAAGCTAGTGAAAGCACAAACAGCGGCGAGAACACGTCTCTCCTCGGGATATTGTAAACATGTAAATCGTTGTTCAGTTTCTAACTCCCAAGTAAGATATATATCGGGAACATATCTACCCTCAAATGGTGGAATATTCAATTTCAGTTTAGGGAGATGGTCATGATCTCGTACTGAAGGGGAGCCGAACATTGCCATTATTTGCATGTGGGCGACACGGTGGTTGTGGTGCTGGTGGTTGCCGCGTGGTTCGATGTTGATCAACCTCATCCTCGTAAGCTCTCACATAATCATCCTCCCCACCGCGGCAGCGAGGAGCCCGCGAAGTATCAACAGCACACCGGCAGCTTGGCGGTGAAGAGGACACGGGAAGCTTCGGCGGAGGGCTGTTTAGCGATGTGGAGGTAGTCCATGTTGTTGTAGTAGAGGTGCGTTAGGTGCAGCCGGTGGTGGTGGTGGTAGGCAGCGAGCAATTCATTAAACTTGTTATCGAGCTTTGTTTGACGCCTTCTCAATGCCATCTATCTTCTCCATGGCCTCTTCAAATCTATTTAGCACATCGTCCACCTGCCACTCATCATTTGTTGAAACTTATCATGTAGCGCTTTGTTTGTCATGTTCTCCCGGTCGGTCTAAATCGACATGATCCTGCCATGGTTAGCACAATAGAAACACACAAGAATATGATTGACGGACTACTAGGAAGTGGTGGTGGTGGTGTGGTGGGCGATCACAAATCCGTCAAGCAAATCTCAAATTCTTACGGTTCTTACCCAGCGGTGGTGATGATCGGCAACCGATGTAGTCAAAACTCTCAAAGCTTGGATAGGCGATTACGGGGAGAGTCAAGCATACGATGTAGATGTATGTGGAGCTGGGAAGGCTTATAATATGGTAGCAAAAAGGTTAGCAATAATCAATTCGAGATGCAAAGTTGAATAAGCGCTCAGCAGCGATCTTGTCTTTGGTCCTAGGCTGAACCGTGCTAGAGGCGAGCCTAGAACACTAACAAAATCACGGCGCTGCTGCGAAACAACGGAAAAGCACACTCTGGAATTTTTTTTTCTCTTTTTTTTTTTTTTTGCTTTTTTTTTTTTTCTGCTCTTTTTTTTTTTTTTTGAAAATCACTATAATGGCGAGTGTCTCAAAACTCTTCCAGTCAAAGCCCGGCGGGATGGGCACGAAATTTTTTCGACCAAAAAATTTTTTTTTTTGCCGGACCCAAAAGCTGAAGCAGGTCAAAAAACTTTCTATAATGGCGTTGTCTCAATACACTTAGAAACACCTAAAAATAGGATAGCGAAAAATTTTTTTGACAAGTGCGTTTTGGAAAATTTTGGGCCTAAGCGGAGGTGGTTTCGACTCTCTTTTTTTTCGAAACCTACTCGGCAAGGAAACACGAATCGGAAACTAGATGGATCTCGAAAACAAACCTAATATGCAAGAACTTCGGATTGGTGGTGGATATATGGTGGTGGTATATGGCGCGGTGGTGGTATATGGTAGCGGTGGTGGTATATGGATATGGATTGGTGGTATATGGATCACGGTTGGTGGTGGTATATGGATCGGATAAGCGGTGGTGGTAGAGATGGCAAGGCGATGATGATGGTGCGGCGGCGGCGTGACAACTTATGACCAGAACTTCGAAACTCTAAAGACTAGACTCTAAGACCAGCAACTTGACACGGCGATGCAACATAAATTCAACAAAGCAAAACCCTAAAAAGATTATGCAAAGGCTCAGATTGGTTGGGATATGATGAACTAACCTAATTTTTTTGTGGCTTTTTAAATGGACTTTAGGTATGAAGAACAGACTCGATCTAATCTCGAAAAACTGTAAAATCTCACGAGCAACACTGAAAATCTGATACCACTTGATAGAGGCAAAGGTGTCCGATCTTTCGATGAGATGTTGGTTTTCGCTTTGGAGGAAGTCGACTTTGGCGATCCGACTACTGAGCGTCTTGAGGGCGTCGGCGCCTTAGCAATCGCTAAACCAACTCCGAGGGTTATTGACCACGCGAACACGATCAACGACCACGAGGGCATTTCCTGCGAGCAAGCGAAGAACAAGCAAGAAACTGAGATTGCAATCTGGATATTGCGAATATAAGATGAAAGCTTTATTGATCAAGGTGGGGTTACTGTGGCGCCTTTATGCAGTCGTTGAACACAAGCGAAATGCTGCGAAGTTGCAGCTATGGCGAACTTTTAATCTAAACAAAACCCAAGGTCTAAGCGGTGCCCTAAGGGCTGTATATATGGAGGAAGAGGAATTTCGTGGCCCTTGGTGGAGGGTCGAAATCAACCCTAACTCTTGTTCCCCACACATCGGACTCTAAAACAGCCTATACTTAAGTATTTCGAAATTACATGGGCCTGGCCCAATAATAAGGTGACGCAGCACCTAGAATAGCCTCGGGGCGACATTTATGAAGTAGCATCTTGTATATTTCGTCCAAGGCTTCATGCACCCATTATGGTGGCTTCAAAGTCCTGAAATCATCACTTGTAACTCCGTTCTTGTTCCCCTTAGCATGGCATTATCTCCATGCTTGTTCTTGCTCAATGTCCATCCTTCTCCAAGCTAGGGCCTTCATTTGTAAGCAAAACAAATGTATCCAATTTAAGCAGCATCATATTCTCATGAACATTAGAATCATTACCAAGAAGCGAGCGAAAGTACGATAATTTAATTGGCGTCTTGAGCTCTAGTAATTGGTCCGATATATGTAGCGATAGGGGCTGTGGGTGTAACAATGGTATTGATGTCCTCATCAGTTGATTTGGGACCCCTCCACCAAGGGCCACGAAATTCCCCCTCTTCCTCCATATATACAGCCCTTAGGGCACCGTTTAGACCTTAGGTTTTGTTTAGATTAAAAGTTAGCCATAGCTGCAACTTGGCGTGCCGTTTGTGTTCAACGACCGGACAAAGGCGTCCACAGAACCCCACCTTGATCAATAAAGCTTTCATCTTATATTCGCAATATCCAGATTGCAATCTCAGTTTCTTGCTTGTTCTTCGTTTGCTCGCAGGAAATGCACCCTCGTGGTCAGGTTGATCGTGCTCCGGTGCGGTCAATAACCTCTCGGAGTTGGTTTAGCGATTGCTAAGGCGCGATGTCCTCGCACGTTCGTAGTCGGATCGTCAAAGTCAACTTCCTCCAAAGGGAAAACCACATCTCATCGAAAGACGGGACACCTTTGCCTCTATCAACTATGGGGGTTTCCTCATGAGCAATATCGGAAACATCACATGGAGAAAATGGACAACATCCAAAACAATGCATATCCGAAGCTGAAGCATATCAATATCATCACAAGAAAAACAAATGCCAATAACCATGGGCTTGTCATCTATGCCATATGTGCAAATTGGGTTCATTTTAATGGCATATGCATAGTCACTATGAAGAGATTGCAAATAGGACAAATGGTTGATCTCATGCATAGCATATGACAAGTCAAGCGGATTAGCAAACATGATGTGACCTAAAGAATTGTCACAAGAAATCCTATGTAACATGGCATCACAACTAATAGACTCCACATGAGAATCATCATATTCATCATAAATGGGCAAATCATCACATGGGGAAATCATACTAGAATGAAGCATGTCAATAGGGTGATCAACATCATGCAAGCAATCAATGTCAAAATAGTCCACTAGTGGGACGAGAGCATCACCGTCACCTTTGTTACCTTTGTCATTCCATTCAAGTGGTGTAGGTGAGGTGGGAAAGACCAAATGGTGGTCATCTTCATCTTGATGGAACCATGTGGGGGGTGCATCATATTCCACCATGGCCATCGTCTTGTCCCAAGGGAGGACGAAGTCGTCGAGGATCGGCGCGTCATCATAAATGGGACCTAGCACCAAATGAGAAGACACAATAGAGGTAGAGGTCAAGTTGTTAGAAATGCAAATGGCCTCACTAGACCTATCAACTATCTCACTCTCTCTATGTGGTGGTTCACTCACTCCCTCAAAATAGGTGCACTCAAACTCACGTATGGTGGAGTCACTCATCTCACTCAAGTGGTGGGGGTTGTGGCTCTCCTCACATGGGAATTGGGGCAACACATATATGGGGCTAGTGGTGAAGTCACTCTCACTCTCAATATGGTGGCTCAAGTCACTCAAGTCATCATACGTCGCCGTGGTCGAGGTGAAATACTCAACCATCTCATCGCTGTCTCCATCGATGAATGCCAAAGATGGCACATCATCACTCTCCTCCATGACCGAAGGGAAAATCCCATGCTCGATCATCTCGTCATCGTCGTCGTGGATGAAGGCCGAAGATGGCATAACATCACTCTCACCTCCTAAGATGGAAGCATCATCCTTGCTCGCCACCTTGTCGCTTGCCTCCAAAGCTTGGTCCTTGAAGGTCTCTGTAGTCGTACTTGTTGCCGCACCATCTTGAAAAAGAGTCAAGGTAGACTCGGCATCATCAATGCCACAAAGAGGGATGGCGGTGAAGTCGCACTTGGGAGCATCGTCTTGGAGCTTGTCGGGCTTGGACTTTGTGGTGGTACTAGCCTCATGCTTGTCGTGAAGCTTGGTCGCCACGAAGTTTGCTTGGGGTGGAGTAGCATTGGCCTTCATGAGTTCTTGTTCATGCTTGAGAGCACCAATGTAGTAGTCGTCGATGGACTTGTAGTTCTCGAGGAAGATAGTCTTGGAGATGTCGTTGTTCAATCCCATCATCAAGTGGAACTTCATCGAAATGAATTAAATCCACACCGGCTCGTCATAAGGCAATCTTCATCTCCTTGAAGTACTTGTCGATGGACTTGGAACCTTGGGTGGTGTTCTCCAATTGGCGTCGAAGTTGTTCCGTGTAGGTTGGAGGCACGAACTCTCGCCGCAAAGCTCTCTTCATCTTGTACCAACTCATCTCGTAGCACTCCGAAGGTGTGTGAAGCCACCATGTCGGCGTGGTCGTGGAAGTTTCTTGTGGCGCACTTCACTTGATCTTCGGGAGGAACTTGATGTAGCTTGGGTGATAGATCCATCAAGCGCTCCCACTCGAGGTACTCCTCGGGTTCTTGAGTCCCATAGAAAGGAATCTCGTGGTCGATGTCGAGGTCGTAGTAGCTCGTGGAAGTCGCGGACTTGAGCTTGGGAGCTTCTCTTGGCGTAGTGTTGGGGTGCTTGTTGGCGAAGATGTCGAATATCCGGCGAAGATGCCTTGAAGTCGCTTGGCGAAGATGCCAAGGGAGATGGTGAAGTCGGTGGCGGTTGTTGATGTTGAGCTCTTGACCTTCACGTTCTTGTTGATGATGGTGTCGATGCCGATGTGATGTTGCGGAGATGGTCGCTCGGAAGGATGTGCTCTTGGCGTCTTCTCGAAGATGAGGAAGATCGCTTGTAGGACTTGATGAGGATTTGATCTCCTCCATTTTAGCTTGCATCTTGGCGTCGTAGTTGTTTTCCATGGCATCGAACTTCGTCGTTGTTGTTGTAGACCGAAGGTGAAATGCCTTGCCTATCCATCACAAGACTCGAGCAAATATGAGTGGGAGAAAGAGAAGAACTTATACCAATGTACCTTGACCGATGTTGAAAATGAATCAAGTTCACTCAAATGCGGACAATGAAATAGCACTATTGGTACCAATCCTTGTCGGTTCTCACACCTACACAAGTAAAGCTTATGGAGGAGCTCGGTGAGGATAGTGGCACAAAATTTAATGCAAAATGTTAGCAAGAGTCAATAATGTTGAAAGAGATTCACAAATTAGCAAGAGAAACAAGTAGACCAATAGCAATATGTGGCACGCGAAACACACACACACGGATAGATAAATGGGGCCGTGCAACCAAGGAATGAGCTCAAAATGCGGAATCCACCAAAAGCTCGTGTTGCACAACTCAAGAGAGGCGCTATACACGATTGCTCAATAGGTGGATATGACACTTGTGCACAACCTATAAGATGCAAAATGGATAAACTCTCTATCCCAAGTATGCTATGTATGTATGGTTCCCGGTGTTTCTCACACAATGATCCAAGATGATCAAGTATGATATCATATGATATATTTGATGCTATGGCTATTGCTTACAAGCTCTTTGCTCACTCTTTTTCTTTGCTTAAAAGCTTATTCTCTTTTTTTTTCTATGTATGGCCACTTTGCACAATGCACAAACCAAGATGGCAATTGTGTATATGCGGGAACAAACTTGTGACACAAGATATGATACCAATATGATATGGTGTGTATGCAATGGATGGTGTAGATCACTAATGTGCACAAGTAACGTGGCCCAGCAATACTCAAATGGCTAGTCTCGATAGGCAAGTGACGCAAAATGGGCTAGGGTTAACAATGCAATTGCAAGGGAATATACAATGGTGTCGTCGAGGTTACCGTCCTTTGCGATGATGAGTGGCGGTGTTCTTGATGTAGATACCAAGATGATGGAGACTCGTCCCTAAGTAGCCGAAACACCTTAGGAAACGGAAAAACCATGACTCAAAATCTCCAAAGGTACAAGTTAAATGGTGGTAGCGGAAAGCGGTGGTGGTTTGCACTTGGCAATGCGGAAGTGGAAAGATGGGCTATACACGTGTCGGAGTTGAAGTTGCCGTCCCTAAGTAGCCGAAACACCTTAGGAGACACAAGCCACAACTCGAAAAAGCTCAATCAACAATTGGGTTAAGTTGGGTTGTCGGAAGTGTATGGTGGGCAAGGTTATGTGGAAGTGGTGGTTGTGGTTGATGAAGAAGCAATCGTCCCTAAGTAGCCGAAACACCTTAGGAGACTCGAATCACTACTCAAACAACCTCAAATGCTATGGGGAACAAAATTGGTTAGGTTGCGGAAGTCGGTGGTGGCTATGCGGATGATATGGTGGAAGGCCTAGGCAAACTTGCCAAATTTTCAAAAATTTGATGGAGTCAAATGGTGGTGGTAGTATTTTTATGGGAAGGGGGATGTCAATAGCTTCAAAACGAGCTAAAGAACGTCAAAATCGGAGTCCGGATGAATTAGTTATGGACAAAACAAAAATCAGCCGAAGTCTGAAACTACAGGTTACGGACGTCCGTAAAAGGTCGGACATCCGTAAATCCAGTTCGGGTTAGGGGTTCCGGTCGTCCGGAAAAGGTCGGACGTCCGGTCGTTCAGAGGGCTCGGACGTCCGTAAAACTCCGGTCGTCTGGTGGGTCGGGGTCAACTCGAAAATTGAGATCCGGGACGCGATTTTGGGCGGAATTTTGGGATTTTGGGGTCAAAATTGAAGAGATTTCGTGGATGAAAGATGGGGAAACTTGGGGAAATGCTAGATCCACTCGAAACCAAGCAAATCCATGGATCAAAATCAACAAAACATCATCACACTAACAAATCACAAAAAAAATTTGGGGCTATTTTTGGTGGGGATTTTCGAAATTGGGGAAGAACGCAACAAAATCAAGCTAGAAAACACGGGGTAGGGGCTCCAAAACGTGATCAACGTGGCTCATGATACCATATGATGTAGAGCGGAACCCTATGTGGGCGATCTTTCACGTTGGAGCGGATCCTACGGTGGATTACGAAGAACGCGCGGAAGAACAAGAGGGAAACACGTGGAGGAGCGAGGGAAAACACTCAACCAACAAGGAATCGGTCACACAAATGCTAGATCATCAAACACATAGAGTGGCACAAGATTCGAGATCAACAAAGGTAAGGATACACGAGTAGCCGTTCTTCTCCGAGAGGAGGTCTTGATGGGTCCACCCTAGAAGGGGGTCTTGAATCCGCTTGGGGATCTTCTCCGTAGAGGTCCTGATCTCAAAGGAGAAGTAGCCAAGTGGATGAGCAAAACTCTCACACCGAAATATGAGCTAATCCAAAGCTAACCTAGAAAGGTGGGGAAGAAAGAGTATATATAGTCTAGGGGGCGAAGGGGTACAAGGGCTACGGCCCCAAACAAAGTCAACACTCGAGGCGTCGGACGTCCGGAGGTCACGGTCGTCCGGAGGCTCGACATGGTCCGGACGTCCGGAGGTCTTGGACGTCCGTGGTCGGTTCGGGCGTCGTCGGTCGGACGTCCGAAAGCGGCCGGACGTCCGTAGATTCCATTGGTGTCCAGCTGCGGACGTCCGGGCGTCGATCGTCCGTGTCTTTGGAGAGGTGTCGGACGTCCGAGTCTTCGGTCGTCCGACCCTTTGGGGACTCCGCAGCTCCGTCTTTTTCCGTCTTCTCTTCCAGGCTTCCCTCGCGGATGGTGTAGGTGTTCCTTGGCGCTTGCACTCCTCCTCGTCGTCCGTGAAGCTCCGGTCATACCTATGCATGCACCCGAGTGGAGTGTCAAGTAGTATACCATCCTCGAAGGGGTCAAGTGAACACGTGTAAAGGAGAAGATTCACCTTTATGTATGAGAAGTAGAGGTCGCACGTGTCACTTGCCAAACGGACTCTTGACATGGTGATGACCGTAGGATGCTCCGCATCAGATCGTCAAAGTCGACTTCCTCCAAAGCGAAAACCAACATCTCATCGAAAGACGGGACACCTTTGCTTCTATCAGATGCTCTGCATCATCTCCCCTCCCTTGGGAGAGATTCGACCTCGAATCGAAAGTTTCATCTCCATGGTATTGCGCGAGGTCCTTGACGTTGAAGATGTCGCACATTGTACTTGTCTCGTGGGAGGTTGATCTTGTAGGCGTTGTCATTGTAGCGCTAGCACCTTGAAGGGTCCATCGGCTCAAGGGAGAAGCTTGGACTTGCGTTCGTTGGGGAAGCGGTACCTGCGAAGGTGTAGCCACACTAGATCACCAATGTTGAAGACCATGGGTTGCTTGACGACGTTGAGCTTGGTCGCGAGTCGTTGTACTTGGCGCTCGATGGTGTGCCTTGTATCCTCATGCATCCTCTTGATGTAGCTTGCCCGAGCACTCGCATCCATGTTGGTGCGCTCTTGTAAAGGGAGAGGTAGAATGTCCAATGGGGACAACGGGTTGAAGCCGTAGACGACCTCGAAGGGGGACTTCCCGGTAATCGAATGTCTTGCACAGTTGTAAGCGCACTCGGCGATGGGTAGACACGCCTCCCACTCCTTGAGATTCTTCTTGATCAACACGCGAAGTAGAGTGGAGAGTGTTCAGTTCGTCAACTCCGTTTGGCCGTCGGTTTGAGGATGGTATGCGGATAAGAACAAGAGCTTGATTCCGAGCTTGGCGCATAGGGTCTTCCAAAAGTAACTCAAGAACTTGACATCACGATCAGAGACGATTGTCTTTGGTACTCCATGGAGTCGCAAGATATCCCTACAAAAGAGGTTTGCAACATGTGAAGCATCGTCTATCTTGTTGCAAGGAATGAAATGTGCCATCTTGGAAAATCTATCCACAACAACAAACACGGAATGCTTTCCATTTTGAGTTCTAGGCAAACCAAGTACAAAATCCATGCTAATGTCTTCCCAAGGTTGATAGGGAATAGGAAGAGGCATGTAAAGACCATGAGATTGAGCTTTAGACTTAGCTTTGCGACATGTAGAGCATCGGTTGGTGAAGCGTGAGACGTCTCGAAACATCTTGGGCCAAAAGTAGTTCTTGGAGAGCATGGCGAATGTCTTGTCGCGTCCAAAGTGTCCCATGAGTCCGCCTCCATGAGCCTCTTGCAAAAGGAGCAAACGAAGAGAAGACTCGGGGATGCATAGTTTGTTAGCTCTCATAAGATAATCATTCTTGATGTAATATTCTTCCCAAGAAGTATGCGTCAAACACTTAGCATAAGGAATAGCAAAAGATGGATCATTAGCATACAAGTGTTTGATGTGCTCAAAACCAATAACATTCAACTCAAGTTTAGTGACAAGCGCGCATATGCGTGAAAGTGCATCCGCAACTACATTTTCCTTACCCTTAATGTACTAGATCACATATGGGAAGGATTCAATAAATTCACTCCATTTGGCATGACGCTTGTTCAACTTAGTTTGACCTTTTAAGTACTTAAGCGTTTCGTGGTCGATATGTATGACAAACTCATGAGGTCTAAGATAATGTTCCCAAACATGTAGCACACGCACTAAAGCATACAAGTCTTTGTCATAGATAGGATAGTTAAGTTGAGCACCGGAGAGTTTTTCGCTAAAATATGCAATGGTTCGTTTTTCTTGCATCAAAACGCCGCCAATTCCGGTACCACTTGCATCACAATGAACCTCAAAAGTTTTGTCAAAATTGGGCATGAGTAAGCAAAGACTTGAGCTCATCAAAAGCGGTGGATTGCAAAGATCCCCAAACAAAGGGAGTATTCTTCTTACTCAAAGCATGCAAAGGAGCGGCAATAGTGCTAAAATCTTTCACAAAGCGACGATAAAAACCCGCAAGACCAAGAAAGCTACGCACTTGTTGCAAATTGGTGGGTTAGGGCCAAGTGTTAATTGCTTCAATTTTAGATTCATCAACATGGACACCCATTGAGGATACAACAAAACCCAAGAAAACCACTTTGTCAACACCAAACATGCATTTTTTCATGTTCGCGTAAAGACGTTCCTTGCGAAGGGTTTGCAAAACAGCCCTAACATGATCAAGATGCTCTTTCATGGTTTTGCTAAACACAAGAATATCGTTGAAGTAGACCACAACAAAGACTCCAATATAAGGGCGAAGCACATAATGCATAAGGCGCACGAAAGTACCGGGAGCCTCCGATAAACCCATAGGCATCACTAACCACTCATACAAGCAAAATTTGGTTTTGAAAGCGGTTTTCCATTCATCACCCTCTTGAATGCGGATTTGATAATAGCCACTTTTAAGATCAATTTTTTAGAAAAAGTTGGCTCCACTAAGTTCATCAAGCATATCATCTAAGCGAGGAATGGTGCCTATAGCGAACGGTAATAGCGTTTATGGGTCTACAATCGGAACACAAGCGGAAACTTCCATCGGATTTAGGCACGAGTATAACCGGAACGGCACAAGGGCTTAAGCTTTCACGTACATGACCGTTGTCGATGAGTTGTTGTACTTGCCGTTGAGTCTCCTTAGTTTCTTCGGGGTTGACACGGTATGGAGCTTTGTTTGGAAGTGGCGCTCCAGGGATGAGGTCGATTCGATGCTCAATGCCTCGAAGAGGAGGTAGACCCGGAGGTAGCTCATCGGGGAAAACATCTTGGAATTCCTACAAAAGAGATTGAAACACTAAAGGTAGCTCGTGAGAGGTGTTAGTTTTTGGTTCTCCATCCTTGCACACAAGGACAAAGTGCATCACACTTGATGGGTTCTCACACACTTCTCTCATCTCACTTTTTGTGGCAAATAGTATGAGGTTTTTCTCTCTAGGCGAAGAGGCGCTCAACTTTGGCTTGTGGCTCTCACTCACTTTTGGGTGGATCACTTTCTCACTCTTCTCTCCATGATGGGTGGCTAGGAGACATAGGTCGTAGCACATACTCCTTCCCTTTAATCTTGAAGCTATAGTGGTTGGTACGCCCATTGTGGATGACACCACGGTCGAATTGCCATGGTCGACCAAGAAGGAGGTGGCAAATGGTCATTGGGACCACATCACACTCCAAAGTGTCCTCATATGCACCAATTTTGAAGGAGACTTGGACCGTATGCTCGATTCATATAGTGCCGGAGTCACTTAGCCATTGAACCTTGTAGGGGTGCGGGTGCTTCCTCTTGACCAATTGAAGCTTGGAGCATAGTTCTTCACTTGCCAAGTTGTGGCAACTACCTCCATCGATTATGACCTTGACGGACCTTCCATTGATGCCGGCCGTTGTGTGGAAGATGTGGCATCGTTGGTCTTCTTCTTGTTGATGTTGAAGAATCAAGACCTTGGAGACAACAAGAGCGGGACTAGAATCTTCATCATAAAAGACTTGGTCATCTTCGTCTTCGTTGTTCACTTGTCGGTGCATGGCCACTTGCTCAAGGGCTTCCATTTCTCCTTCACTCATGGAGTCGTAGGTGTCGTCGTCGTTGAAGATCATGGTGCGCTTGTTTGTGCACTCAAAGGACTTGTGGCCTCGGCCGCCGCACGTGAAACAGTTGAAGGAGCTTGTCTTGACGATCTCATCGGTCTGAGTAGAGGACAAAGCACACGGCTTGAAGTTGCTTGTAGTAGGAGGAGGACGACTTGAACTTGTCGAAGATTTCTTGTAACTTGACTTGTCACCGGTATTTGGTGATGCTCTAGTTGAGGTAGGAGTTGCCGGAGCTTGATAAGAGGAGCTGTAGGTCTTAGACGAGTACTTGGCATATTTGAAGTCATCTTGGACTTGTCGCTCGGCCTTGGTCGCTTGATGAACTAGCTCGAGGAGGTTTGAGTATGGTTGGAAGTCGGCAATCCGCTTGATTGGATGGTTGAGGCCGTTCAAGAAGCGTGCCATTGTTTGCTCGTCGTCTTCCTTGACATTGGCTCGAATCATGGCAATATCCATTTCTTGGTAGTATTCCTCCACCATCTTCGTGCCTTGTTTGAGAAGTTGCAACTTCTTGAAGAGATCACGATTGTAGTGTGTAGGCACGAAACGAGCTCTCATGACATCCTTCATCACCGTCCAAGTTGTGATTGGTGATTCGCCTCTGGTACGTCGTCGCTCAATCACTTGTTCCCACCAAATGAGAATGTTGTCTTGGAACTCGAGTGATGCCATAGCAATCTTCTTCTCTTCATTGTAGTTGTGCAACCGGAAGATTTTGTCAACCTTCAATGCCCATGAGAGGTACTCTTCGGGGTCATTGCTTCCATTGAACTTGGGCATGGTGAACTTTAGCTTGCCGTAACGGAGTTCTTCATCGAAGTAGCGGTTGTGATGTCGCTCTTGCCGTGGAGGAAGATCCTCAAATGCTCGTTCCTCGGGATGTCGCATAGAGGTGTCCGATCTTTCGATGAGATGATAACTGTCGATTTGGTGGAGCGACTTTGGATCCGACTACAAGCGTGCGACGTTGGCGATCCGAAACTAATCTCCGAGCGTCTTGATGGGCGTCGGCGCCCACTAAGGTCTATTCACGCACGCAAATCGAAGAGCGCTAAACCAACTCTTCGATGAGAGGTTATTGACCGATCCGACTACGCGTCGAACACGATCAACGACCACGAGGTGCACGAGGTCCTGCGAGCAAGCGAAGAACAAGCAAGCTGAGAGATTGCAATCTGGATATTGCGAATATAAGATGAAAGCTTTATTGATCAAGGTGGGGTTACGTGGCGCCTTTATGCAGTCGTTGAACACAAGCGAAATGCTGCGAAGTTGCAGCTATGGCGAACTTTTAATCTAAACAAAACCCAAGGTCTAAGCGGTGCCCTAAGGGCTGTATATATGGAGGAAGAGGGAATTTCGTGGCCCTTGGTGGAGGGTCGAAATCAACCCTAACTCTTGTTCCCCACATACGGACTCTAAAACAGCCTATACTTAAGTATTTCGAAATTACATGGGCCTGGCCCACTAATAAGGTGACGCAGCACCTAGAATAGCCTCGGGGCGACATTTATGAAGTAGCATCTTGTATATTTCGTCCAAGGCTTCATGCACCCATTATGGTGGCTTCAAAGTCCTGAAATCATCACTTGTAACTCCGTTCTTGTTCCCCTTAGCATGGCATTATCTCCATGCTTGTTCTTGCTCAATGTCCATCCTTCTCCAAGCTAGGGCCTTCATTTGTAAGCAAAACAAATGTATCCAATTTAAGCAGCATCATATTCTCATGAACATTAGAATCATTACCAAGCGAAAGTACGATAATTTAATTGGCGTCTTGTGAGCTCTAGTAATTGGTCCGATATATGTAGCGATGAGGGGCTGTGGGTGTAACAATGGTATTGATGTCCTCATCATCCTCCCTTCTTGAAATGAAGTGCGTCCTCGACGAGCTCATATTCCTCACCCAAATAAGGCTTCAAATCTGCAATGTTAAAAGTGGGACTAACCCCAAAATCTGCGAGCAGCTCAAGTTTATATGCATTATCATTTATTTTCTCTAACACCTTAAATGGACCATCAACACGTGGCATTAGCTTTGATTTGCAAAAATTAGAAACCTATCCTTACATAAATGTAACCAAACAAGATCTCCGGTGCAAAGACAACATGTTTTCTACCCTTATCTCCAGCAAGTTTATATTTAGCATTCATCGCTCAATGTTTTCCTTAGTTATCTCATGCATTTTAAAATCAATTCAGCACGTTCTTTAGCATCAAAATTAACCTTCTCCGAAGATGGAAGAGGCAACAAATCAATAGGTGCACGGTAGGAAGCCATACACAATTTCAAAGGGCACATCTTAGTAGTAGAATGCAATGAGCGATTATAAGCAAATTCAATATGAGGCAAGCATTCTTCCCACATTTTCTTATTATTCTTCAAAACAGCCCTAAGCATAGTAGACAATGTTCTATTGACTACTTGGTTTATCCATCGGTTTGGGGGTGACAAGTAGTACTAAAAGCAGTTTAGTCCCCAACTTAGCCCATAAACATCTCCAAAAGTGGCTAAGAAATTTAGTATCACGATCTGAAACAATAGTATTTGGCACACCATGCAAGCGAATAATTTCACGAAAGAACAAATCAGCAACATTAACAGCATCATCGCTTTTATGACATGGTATAAAGTGTGCCATTTTAGAAATCTATCCACGACAACAAATATGCTATCCCTCCCTTCTTTGTTAGAGGTAAACCTAAAACAAAGTCCATAGATATATCCTCCCAAGGAACACTAGGCACGAGCAAAGGCATATATAAACCATGAGGATTGAGTCGTGACTTAGCTTTTTGACATGTAGTGCAGCGAGCAACAAAGCGCTCAACATCCGTCTCATCTTTGGCCAAAAGAAATGTGTAGCAAGTATATCCTCCGTCTTCTTCACGCCAAAGTGTCCCATTAATCCTCCTCCATCGCCTCCTGCAACAACAAAAGGCGAACAGAGCTAGCGAGGAATGCATAGCTTGTTAGCGGAACACAAAACCATCATTAATAACGAACTTGTTCCATGTTCTTCCTTCTTTACAATTCTGCATTACATCTTTAAAATCAGCATCATGCACATATTGATCTTTGATGGTCTCCAAACCAAATATTTTGAAGTCAAGTTGTGAAAGCATAGTATATCGACGAGACAAAGCATCGGCAATAACATTTTCTTTACCCTTCTTGTGTTTAATGACATAAGGAAAGTCTCAATGAATTCAACCCATTTAGCATGTCTACGATTCAGTTTAGCTTGACTTTTAATATGTTTCAAAGATTCATGATCAGAATGTATAACAAATTCTTTGGGCCATAAATAATGTTGCCATGTCTCTAAAGTCGAACAAGAGCATATAATTCTTTGTCATAAGTAGAATAGTTCAGACTAGGCCCTCAATTTTTCGAAAAAGTATGCAACAGGTTTGCCATCTTGTAATAACACACCTCTAATCCAATTCCACTAGCATCACATTCAAGCTCAAAAGTCTTATTAAAGTCGGGAAGTTGGAGTAAAGGGCATGTGTCAACTTATCTTTCAATACCGTGAAGGCTTCTTCACATGCGGTACCCCAAACAAAAGGCACATCCTTCTTTGTAAGCTCATTGAGAGGTGCAGCAATGGTGCTAAAGTCTCTCTAAAGCGCCTATAGAAACCAGCGAGTCCAAGAAAACTCCTCACTTGTGTGACCGTTTTGGGCTGCGGCCAACTCTCAATAGCTTCAATCTTGGCTTTATCAACTTCAATTCCTGTGGAGTAACAACATAGCCAAGAAAAGATACTCGATCGGTGCAAAGGTGCACTTCCCAAGGTTACCAAACAAGCGTGCATCACGTAGAGCATTAAAAACAACACGTAAATGTTCCAAATGTTCTTCCAAAGATTTGCTATAAATCAGTATATCATCAAAGTAAACTACCACAAATCGTCCAATGAAAGCACGTAAAACTTAGTTCATTAATCTCATGAAAGTACTAGGTGCATTAGTTAACCCAAAAGGCATGACTAACCACTCATATAATCCAAACTTAGTTTTAAATGCTGTTTTCCATTCATCTCCCAATTTCATACGAATTTGATGGTATCCACTCATAAATCAACTTTGGAGAATATTGTAGAGCCACTCAATTCATCAAGCATATCATCTAGCCTAGGAATAGGATGGCGATAACGAATAGTAATATTATTAATGCCTCTACAATCAACACACATCTGTGACGTACCATCCTTTTTAGGCACTAGTATAATAGGAACAGCACAAGGACTAAGAGATTCGCGTATATAACCTTTGTCGAGCAGCTCACATGTACTTGGCGCATAATCTCCTTCGTCTCCTCTGGATTGATGCGGTATGGTGCGCGGTTGGGTAGCGATGCACGGGAATTAAGTCAATTTGATGCTCAATCCCTCGAATAGGTGGTAATCCGGTGGCACGTCTTGTGGGAAGGCGTCGGCGAACTCTGCAAAATGTTAGTGACAGCGAGGGGCAAAGAGGAAAACACGTCCTCGAATGAAAATAATGCCTCTTTGCACACAAAAGCATAGCAAACAGATTTGCTAGAATCTAGCTCATCAATATCAGATTTGGTGGCAAATAAACATGCACTTTTCAGTTTAATTTCAGAAGCAACATTAGATGGTTTATTATTAGGCTTCATTTGTTGCTCAAATTCTTTTGCCACAATCTGATTTTCACTCTTATTTTCTCTGTTTTGCTTTATTAGCTCTATTAATATCATCTTTCAAAATGGAATCAGGAGTCATAGGAAGCAAAGTAATATTTTATCCTTGTGAACAAGAGTATCTGATTGTTTCTACCATGGTGTACAAATTTTTATCAAATTGCCATGGTCTACCAAGTAATAAGGAACATGCTTGCATAGGTACCACATCACAATCAACATAATCAGCATATGTAGAGATACTAAAATACACACGAGCGATGCGTGTTACCTTAACCTTGCATGTTGTTGAACCATTGGATGTAGTAAGGATGTGGATGTGGTCTTGTGGTGAGAAAGCTTCTCCACCATATCCATGCTAGCCAAGTTGTTGCAGCTCCCTCCATCTATGATGGCCTTGAATAGAGCGTTCCTTCACAACTCCTTTGTATGGAACAAGTTATGCCTCTGATTTTGCTCAGCTTGTGTAACCTGCACACTCAAAACACGTTGAGCAACTAAACATTCATACACATCGGCATCTTGACAGCCATGTATTGCGTCTCAGGATCAGAATCATCTCCACCGTGTTCTTCATGTGTAATAAGAGCCAAAGTCTCTTCATCATAGTCACTAGCGGACTCATACCCACCATCCTCGGTAGCAATCATCACTGCGCTGAGATTGGCATTCTCTCATAAAATGTCCTCTTCCCTTACAACGACGACAAATAATATCACTTGTGTGCCTGTTGGCGCCATGGAAGAAGAAGAGCTCTGTGTAGGCCCAGCGGTGTACTCTTGGCGGATAGTGGTGGTTGTGCACCTTTCTTGTATCACGGTTGGAGGTGGCAGCCGGCGGAGGTGCGGTGTAGTAGAGCGTGTGGAAGTAGATGATGCGTGGTGTCCATGATGAAGGTCGACCTGCGAGAAAAGTTAGTCGCGCCAAGGCACATCGATCCTGCACTTCACGTTCAGCTTTACAAGCAAGATGGAATAATCGGTGATATTATTATAATCCTTGTAGTCTAGAATGGTGCGAATCTCTCTATTTAATCCACCCGAAAAGCGTGCAAGCATAGCTTCATTCTCCTCAACAATACCACATCTAATCAAGCCAGTTTGTAATTCACGATAATATTCTTCTACGAATTTTTCCTTGTCTTAAGCGCTGCAATTTTGAAGTAATTCACGTTGATAATATGGTGGAACCAGCGATGCGCATAGCAGTTTTCAAAGCAGCCCAAGTAGCTGGAGCAGGATATAATCTACAATGTTGAGACCACCAAACACATGCAAAGCTAGTGAAAGCACAAACAGCAGCGAGAACACGTCTCTCCTCGGGATATTGTAAACATGTAAATCGTTGTTCAGTTTCTAACTCCCAAGTAAGATATATATCGGGAACATATCTACCCTCAAATGGTGGAATATTCAATTTCAGTTTAGGGAGATGGTCATGATCTCGTACTGAAGGGGAGCGAACATTGCCATTATTTGCATGTGGGCGACACGGTGGTTGTGGTCTTGGTGGTTGCCGTGGTTCGATGTTGATCAACCTCATCCTCGTAAGCTCTCACATAATCATCCTCCCCACGCATGCGGCGGAGCCACGAAGTATCAACAGCAGCACCGGCAGCTTGGCGGTGAAGAGGACACGGGAAGCTTCGGCGGAGGGCTGTTTAGCGATGTGGAGGTAGTCCATGTTGTTGTAGTAGAGGTGCGTTAGGTGCAGCGGTGGTGGTGGTGGTAGGCAGCGAGCAATTCATTAAACTTGTTATCGAGCTTTGTTTGACGCCTTCTCAATGCCATCTATCTTCTCCATGGCCTCTTCAAATCTATTTAGCACATCGTCCACCTGCCCTCATCATTTGTTGAAACTTATCATGTAGCGCTTTGTTTGTCATGTTCTCCCGGTCGGTCTAAATCGACTTGTGATCCTGCCATGGTTAGCACAATAGAAACACACAAGAATATGATTGACGGACTACTAGGAAGTGGTGGTGGTGGTGTGGTGGGCGATCACAAATCCGTCAAGCAAATCTCAAATTCTTACAGTTCTTACCCAGCGGAGCGGTGATCGGCAACCGATGTAGTCAAAACTCTCAAAGCTTGGATAGGCGATTACGGGGAGAGTCAAGCATACGATGTAGATGTATGTGGAGCTGGGAAGGCTTATAATATGGTAGCAAAAAGGTTAGCAATAATCAATTCGAGAGATGCAAAGTTGAATAAGCGCTCAGCAGCAGTCTTGTCTTGGTCCTAGGCTGAACCGTGCTAGAGGCGAGCCTAGAACACTAACAAAATCACGGCGCTGCGCGAAACAACGGAAAAGCACACTCTGGAATTTTTTTTTCGCTCTTTTTTTTTTTTTGCTTTTTTTTTTTTTGCTGCTCTTTTTTTTTTTTTTTTTTTGAAAAATCACTATAATGGCGAGTGTCTCAAAACTCTTCCAGTCAAACCCACGGGATGGGCACGAAATTTTTTCGACCAAAAAATTTTTTTTTTTGCCGGACCCAAAAGCTGAAGCAGGTCAAAAAACTTTCTATAACGGCGAGTGTCTCAATCCACTTAGAAACACCTAAAAATAGGATAGCGAAAAATTTTTTGACAAGTGCGTTTTGGAAAATTTTGGGCCTAAGCGGAGGTGGTTTCAGGACTCTTTTTTTTTTTTTTCGAAACCTACTCGGCAAGGAAACACGAATCGGAAACTAGATGGATCTCGAAAACAAACCTAATATGAGAAGAACTTCGGATTGGTGGTGGATATATGGTGGTGGTATATGGCAGCGGTGGTGGTGGTATATGGATAGGATTGGTGGTGGTATATGGATACGGATTGGTGGTGGTATATGGATCACGGATTGAGGCGGTGGCGGATAAGCAATGGTGGTAGATGGCAAGGCGATGATGATGGTGCGGCGGCGTGACAACTTATGACCAGAACTTCGAAACTCTAAAGACTAGACTCTAAGACCAGCAACTTGACACGGCGATGCAACATAAATTCAACAAAGCAAAAACCCTAAAAAGATTATGCAAAGGCTCAGATTGGTTCGGATATGATGAACTAACCTAATTTTTTTTGGCTTTTTAAGTGGACTTTAGGTATGAAGAACAGACTCGATCTAATCTCGAAAAACTGTAAAATCTCACGAGCAACCTGAAAATCTGATACCACTTGATAGAGGCAAAGGTGTCCGTCTTTCGATGAGATGTGGTTTTCGCTTTGGAGGAAGTCGACTTTGGCGATCCGACTCTGAGCGTCTTGAGGGCGTCGCGCCTTAGCAATCGCTAAACCAACTCCGAGAGGTTATTGACCCGCGCGAACACGATCAACGACCACGAGGGCATTTCCTGCGAGCAAGCGAAGAACAAGCAAGCTGAGATTGCAATCTGGATATTGCGAATATAAGATGAAAGCTTTATTGATCAAGGTGGGGTTACTGTGGCGCCTTTATGCAGTCGTTGAACACAAGCGAAATCTGCGAAGTTGCAGCTATGGCGAACTTTTAATCTAAACAAAACCCAAGGTCTAAGCGGTGCCCTAAGGGCTGTATATATGGAGGAAGAGGAATTTCGTGGCCCTTGGTGGAGGGTCGAAATCAACCCTAACTCTTGTTTCCCCACACATCGGACTCTAAAACAGCCTATACTTAAGTATTTCGAAATTACATGGGCCTGGCCCACTAATAAGGTGACGCAGCACCTAGAATAGCCTCGGGGCGACATTTATGAAGTAGCATCTTGTATATTTCGTCCAAGGCTTCATGCACCCATTATGGTGGCTTCAAAGTCCTGAAATCATCACTTGTAACTCCGTTCTTGTTCCCCTTAGCATGGCATTATCTCCATGCTTGTTCTTGCTCAATGTCCATCCTTCTCCAAGCTAGGGCCTTCATTTGTAAGCAAAACAAATGTATCCAATTTAAGCAGCATCATATTCTCATGAACATTAGAATCATTACCAAGCGAAAGCGAAAGTACGATAATTTAATTGGCGTCTTGAGCTCTAGTAATTGGTCCGAATATAGTATATGTAGCATGGCGAGGGGGGCTGTGGGTGTAACAATGGTATTGATGTCCTCATCACCCAAGGCAGCCTAAAACTAACCCTAGGTCGTACAAGGCCAATGGGCCCAAGCGGAGGTGACGTAACACCTTTGGACTTGTAGTTTGACTCGGATTCTGCTGCAGACATCAGATTGTTTCGTCCATAACTCTCGCTCGGACGGATTTTAAGGTGATTCAATTGGGTTGGAAAATGCACGAAATCTATTTTCCAAAAAAATCAACCAATTTGGAGTCCGTATGAAAAAAGTTATTGACGTTTTGAGTCGGTATGTATGCATGCAGTCCGAATCTGAGTCGAGAACGTGAGAGACTTGGACTCTATCTTCTCTTGGGCCAAAAGTGGCGTGAGAGAACTTTTTGAACAGCAGAGTAAACATCTCTTTCTACCTTATCTTCATATGTGGATTGTACAAATGTCCCATACACCTGCAATTAGACATGGCACAAAAGTTTGTGAAGTATTTTTGTCTGGATGACATAAATAAATTATTGCATAGTTTGCATTGGAAATCACCTCACAAATATACATGTATGCAATATTTTGGTCGTATCCAAGGTAATCATGTCCTCATCATCCTCCCTTCTTGAAAACAAAGCCGTCCTCGGCGTTGCTTAATCTGAAATATGGCTAACAAAAGAGACAAAGGTGTACATGTTATATATGTATATGTCATCCATTTTACTTCCCTTGATTTTTGCACATATGACACATGAATAGATGAGTAACTTGCATAGTTCATAAAATCTAAAGCCAAAACATTATCACAAGAAGTAGAAGGCATGAAAATATTACAACTCAGTTTGCACATATAAGTGAAGCTCTTATTCATTTCAAAAGATTGACAATGTTCATCATTAAACCATCCCAACATTGGTGAATAAACCTTACTTGCATCAAGTTTACATGCTACAACATGCTTAAATAAGCAAACATGCAATAAGTCATTAGACACAGAATCATCACCAAGATTAGAGGTCATATCAAAATGATTAAACATTGATTCTTTTGCATCAATAGTTAATTCAATGGGTGCACTCAAAATTGTTGGTATTTCAGTTGTTTGATCACATGACACATTCATGATAGTATCAAGATTCTCTAAAATAGGTGATGTGCTCAAATCACCAGTTAACTCAACACATGATGCATTCAAGTTAACTAGGGTGCATCATTCTCATGTGAAGTTATATCATTAATACCTTCTTTGTTACCTTGTCGCAAAAGCGTGGCTGATGTAGGTGCAGGCCTTGATAATGCACCATACACTTGAGATGATGTCGCTCACAATTTGGGGTGGGGCTGCTCTAGTAGGTGCAAAGGTGGAGGAACAAGCGGCGATGGTGAGCATGAACTTGAATAGTAGTTGTTGTAGTCACCCAATGCATCCTCCTATAGCTGTCTCTCAAAGGTACAAGCGAACATACATACCAATAATGGAGCGAGGAATATAGTGAAATCTTGCACGGATATCATGGTTCAAACCACCAAAAATCTATTCATTGTATCATCCTCAGATTCTTCTATGTCACAATAATGCATATAAGATTTGAACTCTTTGTAGTAAGCATGAACAGTGTTCTTGCCTTGTTTTAATTGTTCAAATTTGCGAAGCAATTCACGACGATAGTAAGGAGGAATAAATTGTTGTCTCATTACAGCTTTCAAAACTTTCCAAGTTGTGGGTTGGTTATCAATGTTTTTCTTACAATGTACACTCCACCAAGCGAAGCAAAACCAGTAAATGCTCTAGTGGTAGCTCGTACTCTCTCAAGTTCAGAAAAATCATGGTGACTAAAACTTCTTCTAATTCAAGCTCCCAAGATAGATAAATAGCAAGATTAAATCTACCCTCAAATGATGGTAAAGACATACCACGACCATATGCTTGTGTGTGTTGTCCCAACTCTCGTGATGATGAAGATGTGTCAAATCGTCCAAGAACTTCTATCTCGGAACCTGTCATGATTAGTAGAAACAAGAAACAAAATTCGAGAATAATGTTCCTATGAACTACTAGGATGTGGTTGTAAAGTGCTCACATAAAGCAAATATCAATATCTTACAAGTTCTTACCATGCGGCGGTGGTGACGGGCAACCAGCGGTGTCAAGTAACTCTGAAGATTGTGTAAAGCGATTGCCGAGGAACGTCACGTACACGGTGTAGAAATATGTGGAGCTGGGTTGGCTATATATGGTAGCAAAAAATTAGCAATAATCAATTCATAGATGCAATGTTGAATAAGCGCTCAACAGCGGTATTGTGCTGGTCCTAGGCTAGACCAGGACTAGAGGCAGCGAGCCTAGAACACTAATGAGGTCACGGCGTAGCACAACTAGCATCAATGAAGGATAATAAGTAGCTCTGGACAGCAAGATATAAGTGAAGATCCTGGCAGCGGTAAAGATAATGATGAAGAACAAGCGCCAAGCGGGATATACAACAACTCTCTCTCAATTTTCCTCTTGAAAAGTTTGAGCCTATTTTCTGATAACTTTTTAAAAGAATGCTACTAACTCAAGCTTTCCAATTCAAAAGAATCACTCAATTCGAGTTGACATGAGGAGTCAAAAATTCTAAAACTGGTTTGAAAAACTGGAATAAGCTATGTTCACGAACTTGGAGGGCAAAAGACCTATTTAGGAGCCGATTTTGAGGTGCCAAATATTGAACTAGCTTCTGCAACTATTTAGATCGGCTCGTCTCTAGCTTTAATTTGAGTACTCATGGAGCCAAAACGGACTTCGTATTAGGAAGTTATGCCTGTTTTACTGAACAGTGCATAAAACAGATTCAATCCGAATTCAGCTACGAGATTGAGTCTAGATAAATCCGAACTTTGTTTTTTTTCTCTCTTTTTTTCTCACACTTATTTTTCTTTTCTTTCTCTCTTTTTTCTCTGACTTTTTCTTACTTTTTTCTCTTTTTTTCTTTTTTTTTTCTCCTCTTTCCAAACAAACTAGATAAGATGCAGATTGGATCAAGTGAAGATGTGAACGATCTCAACTATAGTTATGACAATGAATGGTGGGTATGCGTGGTGGAAATTGATGGATGGATGGTGGTCAGCGGAAGGGATAACGATGCAGCGGCGGCGTGACTAATGTAAACAGAACTTCGAAACTCTAAGCGAACTAGACACTAAGACCAGCAACTCGACACGACGATGCAACCGATAATTCAATAATGGAAACAATGAAAAGAAAACGCAAAGGCTCGGACTGGCTTGGACAAAGGATGAATAGATCTAACTTTTTGTGGCTTTTCTTGGACAATAGGTAAGAAAATAAATCTAATCTAGGGATAATTGGAAATTCTCACGAGCAACCTGAAAGCGATACCACTTGATAGGCGAGGTGTCCCGATCTTCGATGAGATGATAACTATCGATTTGGTGGAGCGACTTTGGCGATCCGACTACAAGCGTGCCTGACGTTGCGCCTTAGCAATCGCTAAACCAATCTCCACGAGGTTCTTGGCGATCTTGGGAAGCACGATCAGCTGGCCACTAAGGTCTATTCCTGCACGCATCGAAGAACGAGCAAGAATATGATAAAGCAATCTGAATATTGCGAATATATATGAAGTATTGATAATGGTGGGGATCCGTAAGCGGTCTTGGTCTCGTCGTTGTACACAAACGAAGTACACGAAGTTGCAATGGCTAACTTTTGTCTAAACAAATCCCAAGGAAAAAGCTACTAGATGGATCTACTTATATAGGAGCAAGGGGTGGCGGCCAAGGAGGTGGGAGGACGTCCCAAGGCAGCCTAAAACTAACCCTAGGTCGTACAAGGCCAATGGGCCCAAGCGGAGGTGACGTAACACCTTTGTACTTGTAGTTTGACTCGGATTCTGCTGCAGCATCAGATTGTTTCGTCCATAACTCAACGCTCCAGATGGATTTTAAGGTGATTCCAATTGGGTTGGAAAATGCACGAAATCTATTTTCCAAAAAATGAAGAATCAACCAATTTGGAGTCCGTATGAAAAAGTTATTGACGTTTTGAGTCAGGTATGTACATGCAGTCCGAATCTGAGTCGAACGTGAGAGACTTGGACTCTATCTTCTCTTGGGCCAAAAGTGGCGTGAGAGAACTTTTTGAACAGCGAGTAAACATCTCTTTCTCCCTTATCTTCATATGTGGATTGTACAAATGTCCCATACACCTGCAATTAGACATGGCACAAAAGTTTGTGAAGTATTTTTGTCCTGGATGACATAAATAAATTATTGCATAGTTTGCATTAGAAATCACCTCACAAATATACATGGATGCAATATTTTTGGTCGTATCCAAGGTAATCATGTCCTCATCAGCGCGGCTCATCGAAGAGTTGATGCGGAGCATCCCACGTTCATCCCCATGTACACTCCATCTACTCTCCAAGCCCCAAGGATACATAAGATGAGACCTCGACTATGCGCCATTGGACCTAAGGTGAACTCGCTCCTTTCCGAATCTTCCCTTTCCGCATGTAAGACATGGATGCTACTACCTCATGCATGGACCTTGCATACACTCAGGTGTGTTATTACAAGATGGCAAACCTGTTGCATACTTTTCTGAAAAATTGAGTGGGCCTAGTCTGAACTATTCTACTTATGACAAAGAATTATATGCTCTTGTTCGGACTTTAGAGACATGGCAACATTATTTATGGCCCAAAGAATTTGTTATACATTTTGATCATGAATCTTTGAAACATATTAGAAGTCAAGCTAAACTGAATCGTAGACATGCTAAATGGGTTGAATTCATTGAGACTTTCCCTTATGTCATTAAACACAAGAAGGGTAAAGAAAATGTTATTCTTGATGCTTTGTCTAAATAAGCTATACTATGCTTTCACAACTTGACTTCAAAATATTTGGTTTGGAGACCATCAAAGATCAATATGTGCATGATGCTGATTTTAAAGATGTAATGCAGAATTGTAAAGAAGGAAGAACACGGAACAAGTTCGTTATTAATGATGGTTTTGTGTTCGTGCTAACAAGCTATGCATTCCTGCTAGCTCTGTTAGTCTTTTGTTGTTGCAGGAGGCGCATGGAGGAGGATTAATGGGACACTTTGGCATCAAGAAGGCGGAGGATATACTTGCTACACATTTCTTTTGGCCAAAGATGAGGCGGGATGTTGAGCGTTTTGTTGCTCATTGCACTACATGTCAAAAAGCTAAGTCACGACTCAATCCTCATGGTTTATATATGCCTTTGCTGTGCCTAGTGTTCCTTGGGAAGATATATCTATGGACTTTGTTTTAGGTTTACCTCGAACAAAGAAGGGAGGATAGCATATTTGTTGTCGTGGATAGATTCTCGAAAATGGCACACTTTATACCATGTCATAAAAGCGATGATCTTTGTTAATGTTGCTGATTTGTTCTTTAGTGAAATTATTAAGCTTGCATGGTGTGCCAAATACTATTGTTTCAGATCGTGATACTAAATTTCTTAGCCACTTTTGGAGATGTTTATGGGCTATGTTGGGGACTAAACTGCTTTTTAGTACTACTTGTCACCCCCAAACTGAAGGACAAACTGAAGTAGTCAATAGAACATTGTCTACTATGCTTAGGGCTGTTTTGAAGAATAATAAGAAAATGTGGGAAGAATGCTTGCCTCATATTGAATTTGCTTATAATCGTTCATTGCATTCTACTACTAAGATGTGCCCTTTTGAAATTGTGTATGGCTTCCTACCTCGTGCACCTATTGATTTGTTGCCTCTTCCATCTTGGAGAAGGTTAATTTTGATGCTAAAGAGCGTGCTGAATTGATTTTAAAAATGCATGAGTTAACTAAGGAAAACATTGAGCGTCTGAATGCTAAATATAAACTTCTTTGGAGATAAGGGTAGAAAACATGTTGTCTTTGCACTGGAGATCTTGTTTGGTTACATTTGCGTGAGATAGGTTTCCTAATTTGCATAAATCAAAGCTAATACCATGTCTTGATGGTCCATTTAAGGTGTTAGAAAATAAATGATAATGCATATAAACTTGAGCTGCCTGCAGATTTTGGGGTTAGTCCCACTTTTAACATTGCAGATTTGAAGCCTTATTTGGGTGAGGAAGATGAGCTTCCGTCGAGGGCGACTTCATTTCAAGAAGGGAGGATGATGAGGACATCAATACCATTGTTACACCCACAGCCCTGCTGCTATACATCTTGGAGCAATTACTAGAGCTCGCATGCACGCCAATTGAATTATCAGTACTTTCGTTTCTTGGTAGCGATTCCAATGTTCATGAGAATATGATGATGCCTAAATTGGATACATTTGTTTTGCTTACAAATGAAGGGCCTACCATGGACAAGAAAGATGAACCTTGGAGCAAGTTCAAGCATGGAGATGTTGGCATGCGCAAGGAGAACAAACGGAGTTACAAGTGATGATTCGGGACTTTGAAGCCACCCTAATGAGTGCATGAGGCCTTGGACGAAATATACAAGGCGCCACTTCATAATATTAGTCCATAGGCTATTCTAGATGCTCGTCACCTTATTATTGGGCCAGGCCCATGTAATTTCGAAATACTTAAGTATAGGCCGTTTTAGAGTCCGTATGTGTGGGAAACAAGAGTTAGGGTTGATTTGGACCCCTCCACCAAGGGCCACGAAATTTCCCCCTCTTCCTCCATATATACAGCCCTTAGGGCCCGTTTAGACCTTGGGTTTTGTTTAGATTAAAGTTAGCCATAGCTGCAACTTGGCGTGCCGTTTGTGTTCAACGACCGGACAAAGCGTCCACAGAACCCCACCTTGATCAATAAAGCTTTCATTTTATATTCGCAATATCCATATTGCAATCTCAGTTTCTTGCTTGTTCTTCGTTTGCTCGCGGAAACAGACCCTCGTGGTCGAGTTGATCGTGCTCGGCGTGGTCAATAACCTCTCGGAGTTGGTTTAGCGATTGCTAAAGCGCGGCGTCCTCGCATGTTAAGTAGTCGGATCGTCAAAGTCGACTTCCTCCAAAGCGAAAACCAACATCTCATCGAAAGGCAGGACACCTTTGCCTCTATCACACGGGGTCCCGTGTGCACGGGTCTCGGGGCCCGTCTTGCATGGGAATGTTCAGGGCGGATGAACACACCGGGATCCGTGGGGATTTTGCAAAGAGAGGTCAAAATCGAGGGTTTGGTGGGTGGGGAAGATGGTAGATGGGTAGATCCACTTGCCAAACTCCAAATTAGTGGATCAAAACAACCAAATCTCACAAGATTAAACAAATTGCAAGAAAAATTTTGGGGCTATTTTTGGTGGGGATTTTGGATTAGGACGAAAAACAACGAAATCAAGCTAGAAAGTGGAAGGTAGGGACTCCAAGATGTGAATCAACGTGGCTCATGATACCAAGATGATGTGAGGTAGAACCCTAGGAGGATCTTTTCACACTTGGAGGGAAAAGGAAAGAACAACAAGAACACAACAAGAACACAAAGGGAAATAACTCCAACAATTCCCGATTACACATCCACTAGAGTAACAACACAAGATCCACAAGTCACAAACACAATCAAAGGAAATATACAATGGCAAAGTTCATCCCAAATCCAAAGGAGATGGGGGCTTGAAGATAGTCTACTCCTTGAGAAGGTCTTGAAATCCACAAGGATTATTCCCTAGGGGGTCTTGATTCCACAAGGGAAGGTAGAAAAGAACAAAGCTCACAAATATCTCATCTAATACTTTGCTAACCCTAAACATGGACCTTGGTACGACTTATATAGGCTTGGGGTCGAAGGAGATGAAGAAGGGCTCGGACAGGAGGTCTCAGCCGGCCATCCTGATGAGCCCGTGCGCACGGGGTATGTTGGGCCCGTGCGCTCGGGGCCCCGTGCGCACGGGGTGCTCCAGCGCAAACTCCCTAAGTAGCCCGTGGGCACGGGTTCTTGGGGGCCCGTGCGCATGTGGTCACCTGGGAACTCCAGTTTTGCTGCTGTAGCACTCCGTCTTGGTCCGCGTGGCCTTGGGGTGGTCCTTCCTCTCCATGGGGGTGCTCCTTAGCCTCATGGTGGTGTTCCTCTTCGTACCTAATGATACATAGCGCATTTTGGTGAGGTAGTAAACATGTTCCATCCGTGTCCATATGCAAATCTAGTAGGAAGGAATTCACCTCGGTTTCCAACGCGCGTGCTCTTGCTCTTGTCATAGGTCCACGTGGAGCTTGATGTGTCGGTGTAGAGTCCATGGGGATGATGGAAGGATGCTCTGCATCAGGTCTTGAATCCACTTGGGGATCTTCTCGAAGAGGTCTGAGCTCAGGAGAAGTAACCAAGTGGATGAGCAAGGCTCTCACACAAAATATGAGCTAAACCATCGCTAACCCTAACTAGGAGGAGGAGGAGGAGGTCTATTTATAGTCTTAGTACAAATGGGGGCGAAGTGAAGGGGTACAAGGGCTCCAGCCCGCGGGCGCGGTCACTCAGGTGCCTGACGTCCGGAAGACGTCGGACGTCCGGAGGCTTGGGACGGCCCGGACATCCGGTGATAGAGGCAAAGGTGTCCCGATGTTTCGATGAGATGGTGGCTATCGTTTCTGTGGGAGTCGACCTTGACGATCCGACTACGATCGTGCGAGACGTCGCGCCTTAGCAATCGCTAAACCAACTTCCGAGGGTTATTGACCATGCGAGACACGATCAACGACCACGAGGGCCTGTTTCCTGCGAGCAAGCGAAGAACAAGCAAGAAACTGAGATTGCAATCTGGATATTGCGAATATAAGATGAAAGCTTTATTGATCAAGGTGGGGTTACGTGGCGCCTTTATGCAGTCGTTGAACACAAGCGAAATCTGCGAAGTTGCAGCTATGGCGAACTTTTAATCTAAACAAAACCCAAGGTCTAAGCGGTGCCCTAAGGGCTGTATATATGGAGGAAGAGGGGGAATTTCGTGGCCCTTGGTGGAGGGTCGAAATCAACCCTAACTCTTGTTTCCCCACACATACGGACTCTAAAACAGCCTATACTTAAGTATTTCGAAATTACATGGGCCTGGCCCACTAATAAGGTGACGCAGCACCTAGAATAGCCTCGGGGCGACATTTATGAAGTAGCATCTTGTATATTTCGTCCAAGGCTTCATGCACCCATTATGGCGGCTTCAAAGTCCTGAAATCATCACTTGTAACTCCGTTCTTGTTCCCCTTAGCATGGCATTATCTCCATGCTTGTTCTTGCTCAATGTCCATCCTTCTCCAAGCTAGGGCCTTCATTTGTAAGCAAAACAAATGTATCCAATTTAAGCAGCATCATATTCTCATGAACATTAGAATCATTACCAAGCGAAAGTACGATAATTTATTGGCGTCTTGCGAGCTCTAGTAATTGGTCCGATATATGTAGCGATGAGGGGCTGTGGGTGTAACAATGGTATTGATGTCCTCATCATCCTCCCTTCTTGAAATGAAGTGAGTCCTCGACGAGCTCATATTCCTCACCCAAATAAGGCTTCAAATCTGCAATGTTAAAAGTGGGACTAACCCCAAAATCTGCGGGCAGCTCAAGTTTATATGCATTATCATTTATTTTCTCTAACACCTTAAATGGACCATCAAGACGTGGCATTAGCTTTGATTTAGCAAATTAGAAACCTATCCTTACATAAATGTAACCAAACAAGATCTCCGGTGCAAAGACAACATGTTTTCTACCCTTATCTCCAGCAAGTTTATATTTAGCATTCATCGCTCAATGTTTTCCTTAGTTATCTCATGCATTTTAAAATCAATTCAGCACGTTCTTTAGCATCAAAATTAACCTTCTCCGAAGATGGAAGAGGCAACAAATCAATAGGTGCACGGGTGGGAAGCCATACACAATTTCAAAAGGGCACATCTTAGTAGTAGAATGCAATGAGCGATTATAAGCAAATTCAATATGAGGCAAGCATTCTTCCCACATTTTCTTATTATTCTTCAAAACAGCCCTAAGCATAGTAGACAATGTTCTATTGACTACTTCAGTTTATCCATCGGTTTGGGGGTGACAAGTAGTACTAAAAAGCAGTTTAGTCCCCAACTTAGCCCATAAACATCTCCAAAAGTGGCTAAGAAATTTAGTATCACGATCTGAAACAATAGTATTTGGCACACCATGCAAGCGAATAATTTCACGAAAGAACAAATAAGCAACATTAACACATCATCGCTTTTATGACATGGTATAAAGTGTGCCATTTTCGAGAATCTATCCACGACAACAAATATGCTATCCCTCCCCTTCTTTGTTCGAGGTAAACCTAAAACAAAGTCCATAGATATATCCTCCCAAGGAACACTAGGCACGAGCAAAGGCATATATAAACCATGAGGATTGAGTCGTGACTTAGCTTTTTGACATGTAGTGCAGCGAGCTACAAAACGCTCAACATCCGTCTCATCTTTGGCCAAAAGAAATGTGTAGCAAGTATATCCTCCGTCTTCTTCACGCCAAAGTGTCCCATTAATCCTCCTCCATCGCCTCCTGCAACAACAAAAGACGAACAGAGCTAGCAGGAATGCATAGCTTGTTAGCACGAACACAAAACCATCATTAATAACGAACTTGTTCCATGTTCTTCCCTCTTTACAATTCTGCATTACATCTTTAAAATCAGCATCATGCACATATTGATCTTTGATGGTCTCCAAACCAAATATTTTGAAGTCAAGTTGTGAAAGCATAGTATATTGATGAGACAAAGCATCAAGAATAACATTTTCTTTACCCTTCTTGTGTTTAATGACATAAGGGAAAGTCTCAATGAATTCAACCCATTTAGCATGTCTACGATTCAGTTTAGCTTGACTTTTAATATGTTTCAAAGATTCATGATCAGAATGTATAACAAATTCTTTGGGCCATAAATAATGTTGCCATGTCTCTAAAGTCGAACAAGAGCATATAATTCTTTGTCATAAGTAGAATAGTTCAGACTAGGCCCACTCAATTTTTCAGAAAAGTATACAACAGGTTTGCCATCTTGTAATAACACACCTCTAATCCAATTCCACTAGCATCACATTCAAGCTCAAAAGTCTTATTAAAGTCGGGAAGTTGGAGTAAAGGGCATGTGTCAACTTATCTTTCAATACCGTGAAGGCTTCTTCCTGTGCGGTACCCCAAACAAAAGGCACATCCTTCTTTGTAAGCTCATTGAGAGGTGCAGCAATGGTGCTAAAGTCTCTCACAAGCGCCTATTGAAACCAGCGAGTACAAGAAAACTCCTCACTTGTGTGACCGTTTTGGGCTGCGGCCAACTCTCAATAGCTTCAATCTTGGCTTTATCAACTTCAATTCCACGTGGAGTAACAACATAGCCAAGAAAAGATACTAAATCGGTGCAAAAGGTGCACTTCCCAAGGTTACCAAACAAGCGTGCATCACGTAGAGCATTAAAAACAACACGTAAATGTTCCAAATGTTCTTCCAAAGATTTGCTATAAATCAGTATATCATCAAAGTAAACTACCACAAATCGTCCAATGAAAGCACGTAAAACTTAGTTCATTAATCTCATGAAAGTACTAGGTGCATTAGTTAACCCAAAAGGCA
>JAHIAM010006367.1:0-77524 GCA_021605205.1 Aegilops longissima | reverse complement strand
GGATGAAGATGGTCTCTCTCAAGCAACCCTGCACCAAATAACAAAGAGTCTCTTGTGTCCCCAACACACTCAATACAATGGTAAATTGTATAGGTGCACTAGTTCGGCGAAGAGATGGTGATACAAGTGCAATATGGATGGTAGATATAGGTTTTTGTAATCTGAAAATATAAAAACAGCAAGGTAACTAATGATAAAAGTGAGCGTAAACGGTATTGCAATGCGTTGAAACAAGGCCTAGGGTTCATACTTTCACTAGTACAAGTTCTCTCAACAATAATAACATAATTGGATCATATAACTATCGTCCCTCAACATGCAACAAAGAGTCACTCCAAAGTCACTAATAGCGGAGAACAAACGAAGAGATTATGGTAGGGTACGAAACCACCTCAAAGTTATTCTTTCCGATCGATCTATTCAAGAGTCCGTAGTAAAATAACACGAAGCTATTCTTTCCATCCGATCTATCATAGAGTTCGTACTAGAATAACACCTTAAGACAAAATCAACCAAAACCCTAATGTCACCTAGATACTCCAATGTCACCTCAAGTATCCGTGGGTATGATTATACGATATGCATCGCACAATCTAAGATTCATCCATTCAAACCAACAAGAAGTACTTCAAAGAGTGCCCCAAAGTTTCTACCGGAGAGTCAAGACGAAAACGTGTGCCAACCCCTATGCATAAGTTCACAAGGTCACTGAACCTGCAAGTTGATCACCAAAACATACATCAAGTGGATCACGTGATATCCCATTGTCACCACCGATAAGCACATGCAAGACATACATCAAGTGTTCTCAAATCCTTAAAGACTCAATCCGATAAGATCACTTCAGAGGGAAACTCAATCCATTACCAGAGAGTAGAGGGGGAGAAACATCATAAGATCCAACTATAATAGCAAAGCTCACGATACATCAAGATTGTACCACCTCAAGAACATGAGAGAGAGAGAGAGAGAGAGATCAAACACATAACTACTGGTACATACCCTCAGCCCCGAGGGTGAACTACTCCCTCCTCGTCATGGAGAGCGTCGGGATGATGAAGATGGCCATCAGTGAGGGATCCCCTCTCCGGCAGGGTGCCGAAACAGGGTCCCGATTGGTTTTTGGTGGCTACAGAGGCTTGCGACGGCGGAACTCCCAATCTATTCTGTTCCCCGATGTTTTTAGGGTACATGGACATATAGAGGCGAAAGAAGTCGGTCAGGGGAGCCACGAGGGGCCCACGAGGGTGGGGGCGCGCCTCCCTGCCTCGTGGCCACTTCGAAGCTTCCTTGACTTCAACTCCAAGTCTCTGGATCACGTTCGTTCCAAATATCATGCTCCCGAAGGTTTCATTCCGTTTGAACTCCGTTTGATATTCCTTTTATGCGAAACACTGAAACAAGGGAAAAAACATAAACTGGCACTGGGCTCTGGGTTAATAGGTTAGTCCCAAAAATAATATAAAAGTGTATAATAAAGCCTATAAACATCCAAAATAGATAATATAATAGCATGGAACAATCAAAAATTATAGATACGTTGGAGACGTATCAGCATCCCCAAGCTTAATTCCTGCTCGTCCTCGAGTAGGTAAATGATAAAAACAGAATTTTTGATGTGGAATGCTACCTAACATAATTTTCAATGTAATCTTCTTTATTGTGGCAAGAATATTCAGATCCATAAGATTCAAGACAAAAGTTTAATATTGACATGAAAACAATAATACTTCAAGCATACTAACAAAGCAATCATGTCTTCTCAAAATAACATGGCCAAAGCAAGTTATCCCTACAAAATCATATAGTCTGGCTATGCTCTATCTTCACCACACAAAATATTTAAATCATGCACAACCCCGATAACAAGCCAAGCAATTGTTTCATACTTTTGATGTTCTCAAACTTTTTCAATCTTCACGCAATACATGAGCGTGAGCCATGGACATAGCACTATAGGTGGAATAGAATGGTGGTTGTGGAGAAGACAAAAAGGAGAAGATAGTCTCACATCAACTAGGCGTATCAACGGGCTATGGAGATGCCCATCAATAGATATCAATGCGAGTGAGTAGGGATTGCCATGCAACGGATGCACTAGAGCTATATGTGTATGAAAGCTCAAAAAGAAACTAAGTGGGTGTGCATCCAACTCGCTTGCTCACGAAGACCTAGGGCATTTTGAGGAAGCCCATCATTGGAATATACAAGCCAAGTTCTATAATGAAAGATTCCCACTAGTATATGAAAGTGACAACACAGGAGACTCTCTATCATGAAGATCATGGTGCTACTTTGAAGCACAAGTGTGGTAAAAGGATAGTAGCATTGTCCCCCCTCTCTTTTTCTCTCATCTTTTTAGTTTTTTTTTCCTTCTCTTTTTTTATGGCCTTTCTTTTTTTACTCCTCTTTTTTTTTCGTCCGGAGTCTCATCCCTACTTGTGGGGGAATCATAGTCTCCATCATCCTTTCCTCACATGGGACAATGCTCTAATAATGATGATCATCACACTTTTATTTACTTACAACTCAATACTTTGAACAAAATATGACTCTATATGAATGCCTCCGGTGGTGTACCAGTATATGCAATGAATCAAGAGTGACATGTATGAAGATAATGAATGGTGGCTTTGCCACAAATACGATGTCAACTACATGATCATGCAAAGCAATACGACAATGATGGAGCGTGTCATAGTAAACGGAATGGTGGTAAGTTGCATGGGAATATATCTCGGAATGGCTATGGAAATGCCAAGATAGGTAGCTATGATGGCTGTTTTGAGGAAGGTATAAGGTGGGTGTATGATACCGGTGAAAAAGTGCGCGGTATTAGAAAGGCTAGCAATGGTGGAAGGATGAGAGTGCGTATAATCCATGGACTCAACATTAGTCATAAAGAACTCATATACTTGTTGCAAAAATATACAAGTTATAAAAACAAAGTATTACGCGCATGCTCCTAGGGGGATAGATTGGTAGTAAAAGACCATGGCTCGTCCCCGACCGCCACTCATAAGGAGGACAATCAATAAATAAATCATGCTCCGACTTCATCACATAACAGTTCACCATACGTGCATGCTACGGGAATCACAAACTTTAGAACAAGTATTTCTCAAATTCATAACCACTCAACTAGCATGACTCTAATATCACCATCTTCATATCTCAAAACAATTATCAAGTATCAAACTTCTCATAGTATTCAATGCACCATTTATGATAGTTTTTATTATACCTATCTTGGATGCCCATCATATTAGGACTAAATTCATAACCCAAGCAAATTACCATGTTGTTTAAGACTCTCAAAATAATATAAGTGAAGCACGAGAGTTCATTTATTACTTCAAAATAAAACCACTGTCATTCTCTAAAAGATATAAGTGAAGCACTAGAGCAAACGACAAACTACTCCGAAAGATATAAGTGAAGATCAATGAGTAGTCGAATAATCATGCAACTATGTGAAGACTCTCTAGCATTTAAGAATTTCAGATCTTGGTACTTTATTCAAACAGCAAGCAAAACAAAAGAAAATAAAATTACGCTCCAAGCAAAACACATATCATGTGGTAAATAAAACTATAGCTCCAAGTAAAGTTACCGATGAACGAAGACGAAAGAGGGGATGCCATCCGGGGCATCCCCAAGCTTAGGCTATTGGTTGTCCTTGAATATTACCTTGGGGTGCCTTGGGCATCCCCAAGCTTAATCTCTTGCCACTCCTTATTCCATAGTCCATCAAATCTTTACCCAAAACTTGAAAACTTCACAACACAAAACTCAACAGAAAACTCGTAAGCTCCGTTAGTATAAGAAAATAAAACCACCACTTAGGTACTGTTGTGAAATCATTCTTTATTTATATTGGTGTAATATATACTGTATTTCAACTTCTCTATGGTTCATACCCTCCGATACTACTCATAGATTCATCAAAATAAGCTAACAACACATAGAAAAGAGAATCTGTCAAAAACAGAACAGTCTGTAGTAATTCGCATCAAACACAAACTTCTGGAACTCAGAAAACTCTTCCACAATAGGACGACCTATATAATTTGTTTATTGATCTACTGCAATTGGAATCAGTATTTTATCACGTTCTGGTGATTTTTAACAATTGTTTTCGTGAGAAGAAAGTTTCTGTCTTTTTCAGCAAGATCAAATAATTATCATCCAAGAAGATCCTATAGGTCTTACTTGGCACAAACACTAATTAAAACATAAAACTACATCTAACCAGAGGCTAGATGATTTATTTATTACTAAACAGGAACAAAAATTAAGGAACAAAAATAAAATTGGGTTGCCTCCCAACAAGCGCTATCGTTTAACGCCCCTAGCTAGGTATGATGATTTCAATGATGCTCACATAAAAGATAAGAATTGAAACATAAAGAGAGCAACATGAAGAATATGACTAGCACATTTAAGTCTAACCCACTTCCTATGCATAGGGATTTTTTGAGCAAACAACTTATGGGAACAATAATCAACTAGCATAGGAAGGCAAAACAAGCATAACTTTAAAACTTTAAGCACATAGAGAGGAAACTTGGTATTATTGCAATTCCTACAAGCATATGTTCCTCCCTCATAATAATTTTCAGTAGCATCATGAATGAATTCAACAATATAACCATCACATAAAGCATTATTTTCATGATCTACATGCATATAATTTTTATTACTCTCCACATAAGCAAATTTCTTCTCACGAATAGTAGTGGGAGCAAACTCAACAAAATAACTATCATGTGAAGCATGATCCAATTGAAAATTAAAATCATGATGACAAGTTTCATGGTTATCTTTATTCTTTATAGCATACATGTCATCACAATAATCATCATAAATAGGAGGCATGCTTTCATCATAATAAATTTGCTCATCAAAACTTGGGGGACTAAGCATATCATCTTCATCAAACATAGCATCCCCAAGCTTGTGGCTTTGCATATCATTAGCATCATGGGTATTCAAAGAATTCATACTAACAACATTGCAATCATGCTCATCATTCACATATTTTATGCCAAGCATTCTATGTAATTCTTTTTCTAGTACTTGAGCACAATTTTCCTTTCCATCATTTTCACGTAAGACATTAAAATGATGAAGCATATGAGGCAACCTTAATTCCATTTTTTAGTTTTATTTTATAGACTAAACTAGTGATAAAACAAGAGACTAAAAGATTCGATTGCAAGATCTAAAGATATACCTCCAAGCACTAACCTCCCCGGCAACGGCGCCAGAAAAGAGCTTCATGTCTACTACGCATGTAACATCCCAAAATTTTCAATTTGGAATGTTATACATAGATCATTCATGCATATCATATTCTATTGCATATTTGTTTTGCGATCCTCGAAATTCTAAGCAACTCAAGGATCCTCGGAGAGAGTTGGGGATTTCACCGTTTTCGTATTTGAAATTTTTATCGAATATCAAAACGAGGAGCATTTGTTTTATTATTTTTCCGTCCGAAAATATTTCATATTAAAATATATGAGAGGAGATAAATTGACTTCTCCAAAATAAATGAAATATTGAAGGAAAAATATTAAAATCAAATATTTGATTTTATTGAGATTTTATTGCTATTTTATTTGCATAGGAAAAATTCGCGTTTTTCAAAATTGCATTATAGGCCCAAATAAATGTTCACCTTGTCCGGCTTATTTTTATAGGACGGGGAAAATTTATATCGGAATTTTTGGAGTCCGTTTAGTATTTCTTTTCTTTCTTTTGCTGCACATCGAAATATTTTTTTTAAAGAAACCGACTCCGGGCCGTACCCGACCGGGACTCCACCCAGGGGGCTTTATAAGCCGCGCCGCCCCTCCCCCCGCAGCCCACCACCGCCCGCAACCCACCTGCGCCCCACACCCTAGCCGTCGCCGCCCTAGCGCGTCGCCGCCGCCGCCGCCGCCCGCTGTCTCCGGATCCCGTCGCTGTTGACCGCCGTTGACCGGTCGGTTTTCTTCGGATAACCCCGATTTTTTTCTTTGGTTTTTTTCGTTAGATCAGTTTTCCCGACGGTTTATTTATTTTGCGGACGTTCGTCCGTCCATTCGTTGAAACGAACGCAATTCACCCGTTAGTCACACACAGTGAACGTTCGTTCGTTAGCCTGTTCGTCAGTTTTTCTTTTTCTCGGGATTTTAGCGATTATTTTCGATCGTGATTTTTGATCCGATTATTGTTTTAGTTTATCTTTTCGCTCGTTTATCGGAATCAGGCAATTCAAGCGCCTAGATCTTCGTCTCGAAGCCCTCTTTCTGTTTAACCAACTTGAACAAGATTTAGATACTGTAAAATTTGACTTTAGTCCAGATTAGTAAACGGATCTTGTTTCTTTCGCCGTTTGAGTTTCGTTGCTCCGTTTGATTTGATTCTTTTTGCAAATCGGAGTTCTTAAGTTGAACTTTCTGGTTAGATCTTCTTATTTGAGTTTTACCCTTGCATCTTTGCTTGATTGCTTAAGTATGCTATTGTTTGTTTGCAATAGAATTCCCGGAGTGCGAAACATGCTACTACGAGTCACTAGGTTTTGCGGATCGTCTGCAAGGCAAGTAACATATTGATCATACCCCTTTACTTCCCAGTTTTTATGCATTAGATGCAATCCTCAAACATTGCATGATTAGGATGTGTATAACTTGTTGGTTTGGGAAGTAGATGATGAGGTAGAACCAATTGCCCTGTTTAATATCAAACCTTGGGAGTTACTTCTACGTTATGCTTATATTGCTATGCTATGCTCGTAGACGTGGATTGGGTTTGAGTGTATCCATGACAGATGTGAGTTGTTAATTAATGGTTCAACTTAAGGTGGCAACTTTAATACACATCTGGGTGGATTGCTTGTTTGGGCACCTAGGGTATCCAGTGTTGTCCTAGGAGATCCTAGGGTATCTGTGTGATCATCCTACAGTTCGCCACCCAGGCTCAAAGGAATTGTGAGATTATTCATGCTAGAAACTTTTGTGTGCAGCCACAAGCCATTATGGGCTCTGGCATAGTTGAGTATGTTTTGTGACCTCTTTCAGTGGTGGGCTAGCAGATGTAGAGGGAAAGTAGGTGTAACTGTCCACCTAGAGTAGAGAGTTAATGCTTCTGAAAGACTGTGTCTCGGTCATCCGTTTCTCAAACACCATGTAGTGCGAGAAAACAAACGGAGGAGATCGAGTCTTGTGGGGAAAAGTGCGCAAACCTCTGCAGAGTGTACAATCTAATCATAGTTAGCCGTGTCCCTGGTTATGGACATCTTGAGTATCTAGTACTTGGATTTTCCTATTGTATCTCATCACTCTAATTTAATTTGTTGGGTTAATAATCAACTTTAATTGGGATTGAGATGGGGATGCCATTCTCAATGATGTTTCAACTACCATGATAGTTAAATAAAATTTATTCCTTTGTTGTAGAGAAAAATTGGCTTTTCGCAAAATCATATAACCATAGAGCCTCCACCAGCCATATATGCATATAGTGATAGCATTATCTGTTCATTGCTCTACTGTGTTATATTGCTAACATATTCCATGTGCTGACCCGTTTTCGGGCTGCAACGTATTATGTTGCAGACTTTTCAGACGATGAGTAAAGGTGCGATAGGTCATTGTCATGCACTCATCTATGACGTTGGAGTTGATGGACTCACTTTATCTTCCAAGTCTTCCGCTGTTATCGTATTAGATGGCCTTAAGCCATATTTATTGTAATAAGTTCTCTTTTGAGACTTTCCATGTAATAAGTGTGTGATTGCTACTCTGTTATAAATCCTCGAGTACTTGTGTGTGTCAGCATACCGATCCAGGGATGACACTTAAGCACAGAGACTTGATCGTCTGAGGTCGGGTCGCTACAACGCAACCTTCTTCTTGTAGACATTGTTGGGCCTCCAAGTGCGGAGGTTTGTAGGACAGTAACAAATTTCCCTCAAGTGGATGACCTAAGGTTTATCAATCCATGGGAGGCGTAGGATGAAGATGGTCTCTCTCAAGCAACCCTGCAACCAAATAACAAAGAGTCTCTTGTGTCCCCAACACACCCAATACAATGGTAAATTGTATAGGTGCACTAGTTCGGCGAAGAGATGGTGATACAAGTGCAATAGGATGGTAGATATAGGTTTTTATAATCTGAAAATAGAAAAACAGCAAGGTAACTAATGATAAAAGTGAGCGTAAACGGTATTGCAATGCGTTGAAACAAGGCCTAGGGTTCATACTTTCACTAGTGCAAGTTCTCTCAACAATAATAACATAATTGGATCATATAACTATCCCTCAACATGCAACAAAGAGTCACTCCAAAGTCACTAATAGCGGAGAACAAACGAAGAGATTATGGTAGGGTACGAAACCACCTCAAAGTTATTCTTTCCGATCGATCTATTCAAGAGTCCGTAGTAAAATAACACGAATCTATTCTTTCCGTTCGATCTATCATAGAGTTCGTACTAGAATAACACCTTAAGACACAAATCAACCAACCCTAATGTCACCTAGATACTCCAATGTCACCTCAAGTATCCGTGGGTATGATTATATGATATGCATCACATTATCTCAGATTCATCTATTCAAACCAACACAAAGTACTTCAAAGAGTGCCCCAAAGTTTCTACCGGAGAGTCAAGATGAAAACATGTGCCAACCCCTATGCATAAGTTCACAAGGTCACTGAACCCGCAAGTTGATCACCAAAACATACATCAAGTGGATCACGTGATATCTCATTGTCACCATAGATAAGCACATGCAAGACATACATCAAGTGTTCTCAAATCCTTAAAGACTCAAACCGATAAGATCACTTCAAAGGGAAAACTCAATCCATTACAAGAGAGTAGAGGGGGAGAAACATCATAAGATCCAACTATAATAGCAAAGCTCGCGATACATCAAGATCGTACCACCTCAAGAACATGAGAGAGAGAGAGAGAGATCAAACACATAGCTACTGGTACATACCCTCAGCCCCGAGGGTGAACTACTCCGTCCTCGTCATGGAGAGCGTCGGGATGATGAAGATGGCCACCGGTGAGGGATCTCCCCTCCGGCAGGGTGCCAGAATAGGGTCCCGATTGGTTTTTGTGGCTACAGAGGCTTGCGGCGGCGGAACTCCCGATCTATTATGTTCCCCAATGTTTTCAGGGTATATGGACATATATAGGCGAAAGAAGTTGGTTAGGGGAGCCACGAGGGGCCCACGAGGGTGGGGGCGTGCCCAGGGGGGCAGGTGCGCCTCCCTGCCTCGTGGCCACCTCGAAGCTTCCTTGACTTCAACTCCAAGTCTCCTGGATCACGTTCGTTCCAAAAATCACGCTCCCGAAGGTTTCATTCCATTTGGACTCCATTTTACATTCCTTTTCTACGAAACACTGAAACAAGGGAAAAAAACAGAAACTGGCACTGGGCTCTGGGTTAATAGGTTTGTCCCAAAAATAATATAAAAGTGTATAATAAAGCCCATAAACATCCAAAACAGATAATATAATAGTATGGGACAATAAAAAAATGATAGATACGTTGGAGACGTATCACTTAGCATTATAGATACTGGGAGTCCAAGTAGGAATCCCCCCTTGGCTCGCCCCCCTTGGGCCGGCCACCTCCTCCTCCCCTCCTTTATATACGTGGGCAGGGGGCACCCCAAATGTACAACAGTTGTTTCTTAAACGTGTGCAGTGCCACCCTCGACAGTTTACTCCTCCAGTCATAGCATCGTAGTGCTTAGGCGAAGCCCTGCGCGGATCACATCACCATCACCGTCATCACGCCGTCGTGCTGACGGAACTCTCCCTTGACCCTCTACTAGATCAAGAGTTCAAGGGACGTCATCGAGCTGGACGTGTGCTGAACACGGAGGTGCCATACGTTCGGTACTTGGATCGGTTGGATCATGAAGGCGTTCGACTACATCAACCGTGTTAACATAACACTTTCGCTTTCGGTCGACGAGGGTATGTGGACACACTCTCCCCATCTCGTTGCTATGCATCTCCTAGATAGATCTTGCGTGATCGTAGGAATTTTTTTGAATTGCTACGTTCCCCAACAGTGGCATCCGAGCCAGATCTACGCATAGATGATATGCATGAGTAGAACACAAAGATTTGTGGGCGATAATAGTCATACTTCTTACCACTAACGTCTTACTTTGATTCGGTGGTATTGTTGGATGAAGCGGCCCGGACCGACATTACATTACCGTGTTCATGAGACTGGTTCTACCGAGGTGCTTCGCACACAAGTGGCTAGCGGGTGTCTGTTTCTCCAACTTTAGTTGAATCGAGTTTGACTACGACTGGTCCTTGTTGAAGGTTAAAACAGCACACTTGACGAAAAATCGTTGTGGTTTTGATGCGTAGGTAAGAACGGTTCTTGCTAGAAGTCCGTAGCAGCCACGTGAAACTTGCAACAACAATGTAGAGGACGTCTAACTTATTTTTGCAGGGCATGGTGTGATGTGATATGGTCAAGACGTGATGAGATATAAATTTTTGTATGAGATGATCATGTTTTGTAAAAGTTATCGGCAACTGGCAGGAGCCTTATGGTTGTCGCTTTATTGTATGAAATGCAATCGCCATGTAATTGCTTTACTTTATCACTAAGCGGTAGCGATAGTCGTGGAAGCAATAGTTGGCGAGACGACAACGACGCTACAATGGATATCAAGGTGCCAAGCCGGTGACGATGGAGATCATGATGGTGCTTTGGAGATGGAGATCAAAAGCACAAGATGATGATGACCATATCATGTCACATATTTGGATTGCATGTGATTTTTATCCTTTATGCATCTTATTTTGCTTAGTATGGCGGTAGCATTATAAGATGACCCCTCACTAAATTTCAAGGTATAAGTGTTCTCCCTGAGTATGCACCATTGCTACAGTTCGTCGTGCCGAGACACCACGTGATGATCGGGTGTGATAAGCTCTACGTTCACATACAATGGGTGCAAGCCAGTTTTGCACATGCAGAATACTCGGGTTAAACTTGATGATCCTAGCATATGTAGATATGGCCTCGAAACACTGAGGCCGAAAGGTCCAACGTGAATCATATAGTAGATATGATCAACATAGTGATGTTCACCATTGAAAACTACTCCATCTCACGTGATGATCGGACATGGTTTAGTTGATATAGATCACGTGATCATTTAGATGACTAGAGGGATGTCTATCTAAGTGGGAGTTCTTAAGTAATATGATTAATTGAACTTTAATTTATCATGAACTTAGTACCTGATAGTTTTTGCATATCTATGTTGTTGTAGATCAATGGCTCGTGCTACCATTCCCTTGAAGTTTAATGCGTTCCTAGAGAAAGCTAAGTTGAAAGATGATGGTAGCAACTACACGGACTGGGTCCATAACTTGAGGATTATCCTCATTGCTGCACACAAGAATTACATCCTGGAAGCACCGCTAGGTGCAAGACCCGCTGCAGGAGCAACTTCGGACGTTATGAACGTCTGACAGAGCAAAGCTGATGCCTACTCGATAGTTCAGTGTGCCATGCTTTACGGCTTAGAATCGGGACTTGAAAGACGTTTTGAACGTCATGGAGCATATGAGATGTTCCAGGAGTTGAAGTTAATATTTCAAGCAAATTCCCGAGTTGATAGATATGAATTCTCCAACAAGTTCTATAGCTGCAAGATGGAGGAGAACAGTTATGTTAGTGAACACATACTCAGAATGTCTGGGTACCATAACCACTTGACTCAGCTGGGAGTTAATCTTCCGGATGATAGTGTTATTGACAGATTTCTTCAATCACTGCCACCAAGCTATAAAGGCTTCATGATGAACTATAATATGCAAGGGATGGAAAAGACAATTCCCGAGCTCTTCACAATGCTTAAGGCTGCGGAGGTAGAAATCAAGAAGGAGCATCAAGTGTTGATGGTTAACAAGACCACTAGTTTCAAGAAAAAGGGCAAAGGTAAGAAGGGGAACTTCAAGAAGAATAGCAAGCAAGTTGCTGCTCCCAGGAAGAAGCCCAAGTCTGGACCTAAGCCTAAAACTGAGTGCTTCTACTGCAAAGGGACTGGTCACTGGAAGCGGAACTGCCCCAAGTATTTGGCAGATAAGAAGGATGGAAAAGTGAAAGGTATATTTGATATACATGTTATTGTTGTGTACCTTACTAATGCTCATAGTAGCGCCTGGGTATTTGATACTGGTTCTGTTGATCATATTTGCAACTCGAACAGGGGCTACGGATTAAACGAAGATTGGCTAAGGACGAGGTGACGATGCGCGTGGGAAATGGTTCCAAAGTCGATGTGCTCGCCGTCAGCATGTTGCCTCTACATCTACCGTCGGTATTAGTTTTAGACCTAAATAATTGTTATTTGGTGCTAACGTTGAGTATGAACATTATATCTGGATCTTGTTTGATGTGAGATGGTTATTTATTTAAATCAGAGAATAATGGTTGTTCTATTTATATGAGTAATATATTTTATGGTCATGCACCCTTGATGAATGGTCTATTTTAGTTGAATCTCGATTGTAGTGATGCACATATTCATAGTATTGAAGCGAAAAGATGCAAAGTTAATAAGATAGTGCAACTTATTTGTGGCACTGCCGTTTAGGTCATATTGGTGTAAAGCGCATGAAGAAACTCCATGCTGATGGGCTTTTGGAATCACTTGATTATGAATCACTTGATGCTTGCGAACCGTGCCTCATGGGCAACATGACTAAGGTTCCGTTCTCTGGAACAATGGAGCGAGCAACTGACTTGCTGGAAATAATACATACTGATGTATGCGGTCCGATGAGTGTTGAGGCTCGCGGCGGGTATCGTTATTTTCTCACCTTCATAGATGATTTGAGCAGATATGGGTATATCTATTAACGAAACATAAGTCTGAAACATTTGAAAAGTTCAAAGAATTTCAGAGTGAAGTGGAAAATCATCGTAACAAAAAAAATAAAGTTTCTACGATCCGATCGTGGAGGTGAATATTTGAGTTATGAGTTTGTTCTTCATTTGAAACAATGTGGAATAGTTTCACAACTCACGCCACCTGGATCACCACAGCGTAATGGTCTGTCCAAACGTCGTAACCGTAATTTATTAGATATAGTGCGATCTATGATGTCTCTTACCGATTTACCGCTATCGTTTTGGGGTTATTCATTAGAGACAACTGCATTCACATTAAATAGGGCACCATCTAAATCCGTTGAGACGACACCATATGAACTGTGGTTTAGCAAGAAACCTAAGCTGTCGTTTCTTAAAGTTTGGGGCTGCGATGCTTATGTGAAAAAGCTTCAACCTGATAAGCTCGAACCCAAATCGGAGAAATGTGTCTCCATAGAATACCCAAAGGAGACTGTTGGGTACACCTTGTATCACAGATCCGAAGGCAAGACATTCGTTGATAAGAATGAATCCTTTCTTGAGAAGGAGTTTCTCTCAAAAAAAGTGAGTGGGAGGAAGGTAGAACTTGATGAGGTAATTGTACCTTCTCCCGAATTGGAAAGTAGTTCATCACAGAAATCAGTTAGTGATTCCTACACCAATTAGTGAGGAAGTTAATGATGATGATCATGAAACTTCAGATCAAGTTACTACTGAACCTCGTAGGTCAACCAGAGTATGGTCCGCGCCAGAGTGATACTGTAATCCTGTTCTGGAAGTCATGTTATCAGACCATGACGAACTTACGAACTATGAGGAAGCAATGATGAGCCCAGATTCTGTGAAATTACTTGAGGTCATGAAATCTGAGATGGGATCCAGGTATGAGAACAAAGTGTGAACTTTGGTTGACTTGCCCGATGATCGGCAAGCCATAGAGAATAAATGGATCTTCAAGAAGAAGACTGACACCGACGGTAATGTTACTGTCTACAAAGCTCGACTTGTTGCGAAAGGTTTTCAACAAGTTCAAGGAGTTGACTACGATGAGACCTTCTCACCCATAGCGATGCTTAAGTCTATCCGAATCATGTTAGCAATTGCCGCATTTTATGATTATGAAAATTGGCAAATGGATGTGAAAACTGCATTCCTTAATGGATATCTTAAAGAAGAGTCATATTTGATGCAACTAGAAGGTTTTGTCGATTCTAAAGGTGCTAACAAAGTGTGCAAGCTCCAGCGATCCATTTATGGACTGGTGCAAGCCTCTCGGAGTTGAAATATACGCTTTGATAGTGTGATCAAAGCATATGGTTTTATACAGACTTTTGGAGAAGCCTGTATTTACAAGAAAGTGAGTGGGAGCTCTATAGCATTTCTAATATTATATGTAGATGACATACTATTGAATGCAAATGATACAAAATTTCTGAATAGCATAAAAGGATACTTGAATAAGAATTTTTCAATGAAAGACGTCGGTGAAGCTGCTTATATATTGGGCATCAAGATCTATAGAGATAGATCAAGACGCTTAATTGGACTTTCACAAAGCACATACCTTGATAAAGTTTTGAAGAAGTTCAAAATGGATCAGTCAAAGAAAGGGTTCTTGCTTGTGTTACAAGGTGTGAAATTGAGTCAGACTCAATGCCCGACCACTGCAGAAAATAGCGAGAAAATGAAAGTCATTCCCTATGCCTCAGCCATAGGTTCTATCATGTATGCAATGTTGTGTACCAGACCTGATGTGTGCCTTGCTATAAGTTTAGTAGGGAGGTACCAAACTAATCCAGGAGTGGATCACTGGATAGCAGTCAAGAACATCCTGAAATACCTGAAAAGGACCAAGGATATGTTTCTCGTTTATGGAGGTGACAAAGAGCTTGTCGTAAATGGTTACGTCGATGCAAGCTTTGACACTGATCCGGATGACTCTAAGTCACAAACCGGATACGTATTTTCATTTGAATGGTGGAGCAGTAAGTTGGTGCAGTTCCAGGCAGAGCATTGTGGCGGGATCTACGTGTGAAGAGGAGTACATAGCTGCTTCGGAAGCAGCAAATGAAGGAGTCTGGATGAAGGAGTTCATATCCGATCTAGGTGTAATACCTAGTGTATCGGGTCCAATGAAAATCTTTTGTGACAATACTGGAGCAATTGCCTTGGCAAAGGAATCCATATTTCACAAGAGAACCAAACACATCAAGAGACGCTTCAATTCTATCCGCGATAAAGTCAAGGAGGGAGACATAGAGATTTGCAAGATACATACGGATCTGAATGTTGCAGACCCGTTGACTAAGCCTCTCTCACAAGCAAAACATGATCAACACCAAGACTCCATGGGTGTTAGAATCATTACGGTGTAATCTAGATTATAGACTCTAGTGCAAGTGGGAGACTTAAGGAAATATTCCCTAGAGGCAATAATAAAGTTGTTATTTATATTTCCTTATATCATGATAAATGTTTATTATTCATGCTAGAATTGTATTAACTGGAAACTTAGTACATGTGTGAATACATAGACAAAACAGAGTGTCCCTAGTATGCCTCTACTTGACTAGCTTGTTAATCAAAGATGGTTAAGTTTCCTGACCATAGACATGTGTTGTCATTTGGTGAACGGGATCACATCATTAGAGAATGATGTGATGGACAAGACCCATCCGTTATCTTAGCATTATGATCGTTTAGTTTTATTACTATTGCTTTCTTCATGACTTATACATATTCCTCTAACTATGAGATTATGCAACTCCCGAATACCGGAGGAACACTTTGTGTGCTATCAAACGTCACAACGTCACTGGGTGACTATAAAGATGCTCTACAGGTGTCTCCGAAGGTGTTTGTTGAGTTGGCATAGATCAAGATTAGGATTTGTCACTCTGTGTATAGGAGAGGTATCTCTGGGCCCTCTCGGTAATGCACAACACTATAAGCCTTGCAAGCAATGTGACTAATGAGTTAGTTACGGGATTATGCATTACGGAACAAGTAAAGAGACTTACCGGTAATGAGATTGAACTAGGTATGATGATACCGATGATCGAATCTCGGGCAAGTAACATACCGATGACAAAGGGAATAACATATGTTGTTATGCGGTTTGACCGATAAAGATCTTCGTAGAATATGTAGGAGCCAATATGAGCATCCAGGTTCCACTATTGGTTATTGACCAGAGATGTGTCTCGATCATGTCTACATAGTTCTCGAACCCGTAGGGTCCGCACGCTTAACGTTCAATGATGATTTGTATTATGAGTTATGTGTTTTGGTGACCGAAGTTTGTGCGGAGTCCCGGATGAGATCACGGACATGACGAGGAGTCTCAAAATGGTCGAGAGGTAAGGATTGATATATTGGAAGGTTATATACGGACACCGGAATGGTTCCGATAAGGTTGAGGGATTTTTCGGAGTACCGGGAGGCTATCGGAACCCCGCGGGAAAGTTAATGGGCCTATTCCATAGTGGAGAGAGGGAGGCTGCCACAGGAGGTGGTGCCGCCCCCTAAGCCCAATCTGAGTTGGACAAGGGGTGGGGGCGTGGGCCCCCTTTCCTTCTCCCTCTCCCCCCTTTCCCGTTTCCCCTCGCTGTTGGAAGGAAGGGGGGCGAATCCTACTTGGACTGGGAGTCCAAGTAGGACTCCCCCTTTGCGTGCCCCCCTTGGGCCGGCCACCTCCTCCTCCCCTCCTTTATATACATGGGTAGGGGGCACCCCAAGGGCACAACAGTTGTTTCTTAGCCGTGCGCCGTGCCCCCCTCCATAGTTTACTCCTCCGGTCATAGCGTCGTAGTGCTTAGGCGAAGCCCTGCGCGGATCACATCACCATCACCGTCATCATGCCGTCGTGCTGACGGAACTCTCTCTCGACCCTCTACTGGATCAAGAGTTCGAGGGACGTCATCGAGCTGAATGTGTGCTGAACACGGAGGTGCCGTACGTTCGGTACTTGGATCGGTTGGATCGTGAAGTCGTTCGACTACATCAACCATGTTAACATAACGCTTCTGCTTTCGGTATACGAGGGTACGTGGACACACTCCCCCCGTCTCGTTGCTATGCATCTCCTAGATAGATCTTGCGTGATCGTAGGAATTTTTTGAATTGCTACGTTCCCCAACAATAATTGGTCTTGCTTATATTGCAGTGCCTCCTACTGATCCACTAGAACAATATTTGCTAGACCATGAAAATGATATGCATATGCATGAAAGAAATGAAATAGATGAAATCTTCTTTGAACAACAACCTCTGTTTAAACACAATTTGCCTATTGAAACTCTAGGAGGTCCTCGTCCACCTAAAGTTGATCCTGTGTTTGATTTAAAACAATTGCCTGACACTTTGAAATATGCTTATCTGGATGAGAAAAACATATATCCTATTATTATTAGTGCTAACCTTTCAGAACACGAAGAAGAAAGATTATTGAAAATTCTGAAGAAGCACCGAGCTGCTATGGGATATACTCTTGATGATCTTAAGGGCATTAGTCCCACTCTCTGTCAGCAAAAGATTAATATGAAACTTGATGCTAAACCCGTTGTTGATCATCAACAACATTTGAATCCTAAGATGAAAGAAGTGGTAAGAACTAAACTACTAAAACTTCTGGAAGCAGGTATAATCTATCCCATAGCTGATAGTAGATGGTAAGCCCCGTTCATTGTGTCCCCAAGAAAGGAGGTATTATTGTTGTGCCTAATGATAAAAATGAACTTATTCCACAAAGAGTTTTTACTGGCTATAGAATGGTAATTGATTTCAGAAAATTAAATAAAGCAACTAGAAAAGATCATTACCCTTTGCCTTTTACTGATCAAATGTTAGAAAGATAATCTAAGCATACACACTTTTGTTTTCTTGATGGATATTCTGGTTTTTCTCAAATACTTGTTTCCAACCTGATCAAGAGAAAACCACCTTTATTTATCCTTTTGGAACTTATGCTTATAGACATATGCCTTTTGGTTTATGCAATGAACCTGTTACCTTTCAGAGATGTATGACTACTATATTATCTGATTTTTGTGAAAAGATTGTTGAGGTTTTCATGGATGATTTTTTCTTTTATGGAACTTCTTTTGATGATTGCTTAAGCAACCTTGATCGAGTTTTGCAGAGATGTGAGCAAACTAACCTTGTCTTGAGTTGGGAGAAGTGCCACTTTATGGTTAATGAAGGTATTGACTTGGGACATAAAATTTCTGAACGAGGCATTGAGGTGGATAAAGCTAAAGTTGATGCAATTGAGAAAATGCCATGTACTGGAGATATTAAAGGTATTCGTAGTTTTCTCGGTCATGCTGGTTTCTATAGGAGGTTTATTAAAGACTTCTCTAAAATTTCTAGGCCTCTTACAAATCCTTTACAAAAGGATGTTCAATTTGTTTTTGATGATGATTGTGTGGAAGCCTTTGAAACACTTAAGAAAGCCTTAACTTCTGCACCTATAGTACAACCACCTGATTGGAACTTGCCTTTTGAAATTATGTGTGATGCTAGTGATTATGATGTTGGTGTTGTTCTAGGACAAAGATTTGATAAAAAATTAAATGTTATCCATTATGCTAGTAAAACTCTAGAGAGTGCCCAAATAAATTATGCTACTACTGAAAAATAATTTTTAGTAGTTGTGTTTGCTTGTGATAAATTCAGATCTTATATTGTTGATTCCAAAGTAACTGTTCATACCGATCATGCTGCTATAAAATATCTTATGGAATAGAAAGATGCTAGACCTAGACTCATTAGGTGGGTTCTCTTGCTACAAGAATTTGATTTACATATTACTGATAGAAAGGGAGATGAGAACCTCGGAGCTTATAACTTGTCTAGGTTAGAAAATATTCTTGATGACCCACTACCTATTGATTATAGTTTTCCTGATGAACAATTAGATGCAATAAATGTTTCTCATAACACTCCTTGGTATGCTGACTATGCTAATTACATTGTTGCTAAATATATACCACCTATTTTCACTTACAAACAAAAGAAAAAAATCTTCTATGATTTAAGACATTACTTTTGGGATGACCCACATCTTTATAAATAAGGAGTAGATGGTATTATTAGACATTGTGTACCTGAGCATGAACAGGGACAAATCCTACGGAAATTTCATTCCGAAGCTTATGGAGGACATCATGTGGGAGATAGAATTGCTCACAAGGTATTGTAATCTGGTTTTTAGTGGCCTACTCTGTTCAAGGATGCCCGTAAGTTTGTTTTATCTTGTGATGAATCTCAAAGAATTGGTAATATCCATAAGCATCAGGAAATGCCTATGAATTATTCACTTGCTATTGAACCATTTGATGTTTGGGGTTTTGATTATATGGTACCTTTTCCTTCCTCTAATGGGTACACTCATATTTTGGTTGCTGTTGATTATGTTACTAAGTGGGTAGAAGCTATTCCAACTAGTACTGCTCATCATAACACTTCCATAGCAATGCTTAAAGAAGTTATTTTCCCAAGGTTTGGAGTCCCTAGATATTTAATGACTGATGTTGGTTCACACTTTACTCATGGTGCTTTCCGTAAAATGCTTGCTAAATATGATGTTAACCATAGAATTGCATCACCCTATCATCCTCAATCTAGTGGTCAAGTTGAAATTAGCAGTAGAGAAATAAAATTAATATTACAAAGACTATTAATAGTTCGAAAAGAATTGGTCTAAGAAATTTGATGATGCACTTTGGGCCTCTGAACAACTTATAAAACCCTATGGGTATGTCTCCTTACAAAATGGTTTATGGAAAAGCTTGTCATTTTCCCCTTGAGTTAGAACATAAAGCATATTGGGCAATCAAAGAACTCAACTATGATTTCAAACTTGCCGGAGAAAAGAGGTTATTTGATATTAGCTTGCTAGATGAATGGAGAACCCAAGCTTATGAAAATGCCAAATTATTTAAAGAAAAAGTTAAAAGATGGCATGACAAAAGAACCCAAAAGCGGGAATTCAAAGTGGGTGAATATATTCTTTTGTACAACTCTCGTTTTAGATTCTTTGCAGGAAAACTTCTCTCCAAATGGGAAGGACCTTATATTATCGAAGAGGTTTATCATTCTGGAGCTATCAAAATAAATAACGCCGAAGGTACTAACCCGAAGGTGGTCAATGGGCAAAGAATTAAACACTATATTTCAGGTACGCCTATTAATGGTGAAAGCAATATTATTCAAACCATGATACTGGAGGAACACATAAAAGAAACCTTCTGGAACACTTCAGAATCGTGAAAAAAGAGGAAGTACATGATACAGTAAGTAAATGGACTCTGAAAAATCCACAAAAATATTTTCTGTCAGTTTTGGAACATTACAAAAATTCAGAAAATAAGAAACGACCAGGAACGCAACCCTGTTGGGCACAAGACATCAGGGTGCGCCTAGCAAGTTTTTCTCCCGTTTGCTTGTTTCCCAAGATAAAAAATCTTTATATACACACAGAATGTATTGACCACCGTATCACGGAGAAATCTTCTGTTCTTCTTTCTTGCTATTTTTCTGTCAGATCCATTGAGCTAGCATCATGTATTCCCCCTCCTCCAACAACATGGAAGACGATGCTTGGTTGCTACAGGAGGAGCTTGAGGGAGAGGGACTTGAAGGTGTTGCCATGGAGGAAGATGAGGGGAACCTACTTGGAGATCACCCTCCAGCCTCCGAGAGGGGCACAATAGCCGGCATCTCCACTCGTCCTAATCCCCATCAGGCCATGAGACTAACAAATAGCCAAGAAAGCCCCGAAGTGCAAGAAGAACTCCCTCCAAGGAGGCCTTTACACAGGTTACATCGAAACAATTTACAATTTGATTCACAATTATGGGTTCGAGAATACTCCTCGTGTGCACCTATCGTCCAATTGGGACATACCTTGTCCAAGAGAAAGTGATGCAGGAACAGACTCTTGGGGCCTGGGGGATAAACACATTATGGCTGAAGTGGAGAAAAACACTGAGTTACTTCATCGAGCCCTTCGAGAGATTCAAGGCTTGACGGAGCTACTCATGATTATATTGGGAAACGTTACTGCCTCATCACCACCACCACCATCTTCACCACCAAAGGAGACTTGAGTTCATGGTATGGGCGCTCCCCTTGGCTTGTGCCAAGCTTGGGGTAGGTGCCCTAGTATCGTATCACCACCACTATCTTTACCCTTATTTATCTTAGTTTGATCTTTAGTAAGTTTAGTTCGATCTTTCTTCGAGTACTTGATTAGTGATCTACCTATCTATGTAACCGTGTGCGAGATATCTAATAAAGTTTAGTTTATGTTTTGCTTACTTTACTTTTATGTTCCAATAAAAAGAAAGGAAAATAAATGAAAAAGATCATATGCTAATCTTATGGTAAGTAATGACATCACATAAGGAAAAGTATAAGTGGTAAAATTTATTGGAGATTGACAAACATAGCATTAGTCAATGATGCAATTCATGAAAGAATTAATAAGGGAAGAGAAGATTCACATGCAAATACACTATCTTGGACATATTTTATGATTGCGAGTCCCCATAAAAATATTATATGCCAAATTTGTTGAAGTTGGACAAGGAAGACAACGTAATGATTTATGTTTTTTCATATTCACATAGAAGTTATATTGTCATAGATCCTTTAACATGTGGTGCTTGCTCCCTATCTTCGCTAGCAAAAAATTCTACACTAAGTAGAGATACTACTTGTGCATCCAAAAATCCTTAAACCAAAATCTTGTTTTGGGAGTCCACCATACCTACCTATGGATTAAGATTCTTCAAGTTGTTATCGCTGCAATAAGGCAATAAAATTTTCTTCTAAATGTGTTGGATCATTTAGTGTACGAGAAAATTGAGCGTTGTACGAACTTGTGATGGAAAAATAATAAAAGCGACATGCTACATAATAAAGGTTGCTATCACAAGGGGCAATATAACGTGACATTCTTTTGCACTAAGAGATTGAGCATAGAACCATAAAAGCTCATGGCAACCTCTGCTTCCCTCTGTGAAGGGCCTATCTTTTACTTTTCTGTATTTACTTTTATGCAAGAGTCAAAGTATTCTTCCTTATTCCTTTTTTATTTTTGCAAGCATCATGTGGTGAGGAAAGATTTATGAACATATATCCAGTTGGATATGGGTGGGCATGAGTTATTATTGTTGACATCGCCCTTGAGGTGAATACGTTGGGAGACGAAAACTATAAGCCCCTATCTTCCTATGTGTCTGGTTGAAACTTTTTGCTCATGTGTATGCGGTGAGTGTTAGCAATCATAGAAGACTATATGATGGTTGAGTATGTGGACTTGCCAAAAGGCTCCGATATGCGACCCTTCCTGAAAAGATGATGAATTGTAGTTGCAAAGTTGACTAACAACATAGTTTGTTGGTTTTCAATATAGTTTATGCTTTTACTTAGATGTTGTGACGAATTGTTACTTGTTCATGAGAAGTTATATGATGAAAGTTCTATGATAAAGTTTGTTGCTATTATAATAATATGCATGATGCTTCTATGTCTGTATTTTGTTTTTATCGACACCTCTCTCTCTCTCTCTAAGCATGTGGATGTAGGGGAATGCAGCAGAAAACAAAAAAATTCTGACCTACGCACCAGCCCAGGATCACTATGAAGATGCATACAAGGTTTGATCTGATCATTACCGACTCGTAGTGCAGCGGAAGGAGAGTTGATGGAGATCCTTGGTGCAGATCCATGCAGCTAGGATTTTACAACCTCCCAACCGCGAGGATGTTCTCCCCGGACAGCTCCTTAGGCGGTCTCTCGAACAGCCCTCCGGGAGGCCCTCGAACAGAAAATCGATCAGTCCCTTGGACAACCCTTCAGGAGGCACATGGTCAGATCCTCTGACAGAATGTTGGACAGAACCTCAGGCTATCTCTTGAACTAAGATCGAAACTATGACCTCTATACCGGGTTGCACACATACAGCGTCAACTATCCAGCAGGGCTTCATCGTCCAGAACTAGGCCCTACCAAAGACTAGACAGCCTTTCGGCGCACGAAACTATTTCACGAGGAGGGAGATAGAAAGCCAGATCACTGCATGGCATGTGTTTGAGAGAGATTGAGTGAAATTGAGAGCTCTCTCCACCTCTATTTACAGTGGGAGGCAAGGGGTAGAGGGCTCTTGAAAATACCAAAAAGCCCTTGGGTATTTTCCTCCCAAAATCCACCAAAAGTGGGAGGAGACCCCTTGTGTGGGCCCTCCATGCCAAGGACATTTTGGGCTGCCACAAAGGGCCCCCACCTCCCCAAATTATGCTCCACAACTTTAGGGACAAAGCCCCAAAAGGTGGCTTTCCAAAAAGCCACCAAAAGGGGGTTGTACCCTAATAGTGTTACACTATTCCATTGTACTATTAATGACAAATTTTCATGAAATATTTTTAGTGTCAGAAAAATCTAGAAAAAATCCGGATGGTCCAGAACATTTCTGGTACACACTAAAAAATCTTGACCCATTCCGAAACATTTCCGGTATATAGTTTGCTTCCGAAACGTTTCCGGTTTTACTCTCTGAAACCTTTTCCGTTGTCTCCAAAACTTTTGCGGAAGAAATATCCGGGACTCCCTGTCTATTACTTAGCAGATAGATGACCCTTAAGTGTGTGACCCTATAGGTTCGGTGAAGTATAGACATGACTAGAACTTTTTCCGATCAATGATCAATAGCGGAACCGTGGACATCCATATTGATCCATATACACACGCAAATGAATATTCGAGTGAACCTGTAGTTGTCGTGTGCTATTCCTGTTGCTTCGTGATATGTTACAAAACCCGAGGTGAGATTTAGTAGCATCCCCATGAATCAACAACTTGTTTACTATGCCAGTTTCCTTGTTACTAGTTTTGTTCTCTTTTCTCGTTCCTGTGTTCCAGCATCCTTGTGATCAAATCACACTGTGTCTGGCCAAACGATGACTGATACCGTAACACTGAGAGGGCCCAAAGAATATATCTCCATCGTCGGAGAAGAAAATCCCAATCTTGAACTATTAAGTTCCTTGTCATACCTTTCCATGAACCCGTAAGCCGCAGTAATAGCCACCCTTTTACGGATGACGTTTAACAAACCCCAAATTTCATGAAGCAAGCATGAAGGAACCCAATACTCTCATGGTCTAAGGAATTATGCAAACATTAACTTTCTCTGTGTTATTTACCATTAACTCGTGACGAACATATCTCATAGCATAACATCAATCGGGTCGATTCAACACAAATGTTCTTCTAACATTGTGTCCTCAAAATTGCTGGCATAGACATGTTCATGATTAGGAAAACATAATCATCATGCAACACTTGAGCTAGTCTTAAAGGCTTGACTAGGAATACATTTTACAGTTCATTATTCCACACATGCATATGAGTTTTCCTTCGATCCTCGTGGTTATTGTAGACTCAAGAACCATAGTAGTTATAGCACGGAATATAAACTTAATTACAAACATGGAGATAAATCATAGCATTTATTATTGCCTCTAGGGCATATCTCCTACAGACTCCCACTTGCACTAGACTCAATAATCTAGTCAATGCTAATGCACTTTACACCTATGGCATACCGGTGTAAAATATGCTTCACTTGTGATATAGCCTGATGTCCAACGGATCTGACAACTTCAGCTCCTTGTGTATCTTTGCATATCCTCGCATTTAGACGCTTTCGCAAAATTTATATTTTGTGTGGACTTGGCCTTGTATATATTTGAATCACTGGTTGAACCTTGATTCCTCAGACTGAGCTATGGACCAACCATCTTCAATAGTGTTCCATTGACCAAAGCCATCTTGGAACCATACTAAGTTCATGAATGAACTGTACGATTCAACATTTTCTTTGTCGCTTCAAAAGCGGCAACACACTTAGCCTATGTTATAGAATTCTCCAAAGTAACCTGTTTGGAACAAATTCCAACTACCATGCCACCAAATTGTGTATTACACAAAGACCCTTAAGTTTAAATCGAAAATCGCATGGAGCATTGATGAAGACTATATCGATGTAATTACTTACAATGAGCACTTCATAATCTCTGCTTGCGAGAAAACATGTCATCGGTGCTACTTTAGTACTCAATGACATTTTTCACTGTTGTCCCATTATCGGTACTTTGATCACTTTGGTGTCTATACTCGCAACAACTTGTGAGTATCGGACATATTTGGTTGTTTTACATACCATGGAATACATGATTAATCAAACACAAAAGTGTGTGTAATCTCCATCATGTATTTTGCTCATCAGTGTTTTAGGACACCAAGTCTTGCAAAACACTTTCCATGTGAGTTGGACAAGAATCACTCCTTGGTGTTCTAATGCTAAATGGTTTTAGCATCTTGTCAATATGTATTATTGGCTTAGCCTATTAAGCAATTATATCTCTGTAGATAAATATGCCAAATATCAAGGATACCTAGCCCAAGCCTTTCATGGAAAAACTATTTTCAATGAAGTCCTAATTCATGTCAAGAAATTTATATTATTTCCAATCAACAATGTGTCAAGCACACAAGGTTTTTAGAAATATTATTATGCTCCCACATACTTTCTTGTAACAACAAGCATCTTCACTTTCCATTGACGAAATCAAACTCTTTTGACCATTTCATCAAAACAAAGATTCCAACTCCATTTTGCTCTCTCTCTCTCCATTGCTGGAACTCTGGAGTTTGCACACTTACTATCATCCATTGGATCGACGGACTGTATCACATACAAGTCCTAGTTTGTATTTCCATTTCATGGAAATCCTTTTGGTATCCATGTTTCATATCTCATGATTGAAATATGTATTAATTGCTAGTTTAACCTGATCTGACTTTAAGCATTGCTACGGTGAGACAATCTCATCATAGTCAACTCCTTGAATTTGTTGCAAGCAACAAGTAGAGCTTTATGGATAAAACATTTTTATCAGTATCAGTTTATAGTTCCATTAATATTTGTTAAGACTCCACACTACAAAAAAAAGACACTTCCGTGATGCTACGTGTTTGTCACAGTAGGTCTCGTTTTTTGTCATGCATGTACATCCATGACAAATTTATGACAGAATCAAGATAGTCATACCTGTGCTGTCGTAGAAGTGTTCCATGACATTACCAAAATTATCATCACGGAAGTGTCCACTTCCATGACGATAAATCGCGCATCACAGAAGTGCTTTCGTCAAGGGCGACCGACACGGGGCATCCACCGTAACGGAACACCGTTAAGCTATCGGGTCCGGTTTTGGATCCGATAACCCGTTAATAGCCCCGACCAATGGGAAATTTCCACGTGTAAAATTCTTATTGGCCGGACGAAACACATGTCAGCTCGTCAGTGGGTCAGATAGGCGCCTATGATACGTCGACATGTGGCACGGCCCAACAAAGGCCCATTCCTGTGAAAAGGCCGGCCCATTTGACTTGGTCAAAAGGTGGCGGGCCGGCCCATGGAAAGCCTGTTAACGGCCTGTTCGCATATAGCCCATTTACATCCCGCTAACCCAAGGCCCGTTACGCCCTATCCGAATTAGGCCCGATGGCGTCATCCGGCCATCCAATATGATTCCAGCCTGTTTCACTTCTGGCCCATGTATGGACCATGACGTCTTTCGGCCCATATGAGGCCCTATGTAACTCTTGGCCTATTAACGGCCCGTGGTGAAACTGGCCCGTAATGAACAATGTATCACTTTACACCCATTAACGGCCCGTGGTGAAACTGGCCCGTAATGAACAGTGTATCACTTTATACCCATTAACGGCTCATTATTTCGTTGAGCCGTTTCCAGCCGATGTTATCTTTCGGCCTTCTCAGAGCCCATTTATTCTTGGGCTCATTTCCAGCATTCGTTTACTTACGGCATGTTACTGTCATTTTCTGCTTGTGGGCCAAATTCAACCCGTGGTTACAGTCGGCTCGTTTTTGGTCCGTTAATACATTGGGCCGTTTTCATTGCGTCATCAAATACGGCCTATTAACGATGGCCCGTTATGGTCGGCCCATGTCGGTGTACTAGAGTAGGGGTACCGTAGTACCCGAACTTCGTCACGGACAGTTCTGCAGCCAGCGGCGGGCGGCTGATGGCCGCCAAGATCCTCGATAGCTCCTCGAGCCATTCAAGAAAAAAGTAGCCAAGACCCGGCAAGAGGAGCTTGCCGGAAGGCCACCAGGCGCAAAGGAACGAGGCCCCGGCAAGAGGAGCTTGCCGGGAAGGCTTGGCGGGCGCTGAACCCCCCAAGCGCGACAAGGTTCCCGCCGCGGCAAGGCGCTTGCCGGGGCGGGCGACCTCTCTCCATCTCCGCTCTAGCTCACCCGCCAACGTGTCACCACGGGGCTCCCCCAGGTACGCGTGTCGACGGGCTGTGCAGCCATCGGGGAGTAGCGATAGACGGCGCTGACAAGCTACCATCGTGGCGGACGGAGGCGCACTTAACGGTCCCTGTTACACTGTTCGGGCGACTATGACGGGCATTGATGACCCTTGTCCCTTGCCGTCAGAGTTAGGTATAGATTACTGTACACTGTACAAAACGGTGTACCAACCTAGGTTTTTACCATTGTAACCTTGTCTACTTGCCATATGTGGTAACCCCTTTGCGCCTATAAAAGGAGGCCCGAGGGCAACGTAGAAAGGGGTTCAGTTCATTTTCGGTTGAGCTGGTTTTCTAGTCCAGCTCCAGCGTAGTTCATCACACCAAGGCTAGGTCTTGTAGCCAGCATTGCTCCCTAGCAAGAACACAAGATAATCCACAAAAGCAGCAGTAGGAGTATTATCTCTCCGGAGAGCTCCGAAGCTGGGTAAACCCCCTCGTGTGCATCGCCTCGACCCGCTCTTTGCGCAATCTCCGCCCCCCTCCGAACCACAAAGGGACCCAGATCCCGTAGGTGCTCGTGGGGCACGATCGGTTCTTCCCCCCCGACATCTTTGGCGCGCCAGGTAGGGGGCGTCGAGACTGTGTGAACCCGGTCCGGCGGTCGCACTAGCAACTCCATCGACGTCTTCGTCGACATGGCGCTGAAGAAGAAGCCATCGGCAGCAGCTGAGCCGTCCGCGTCGAACCCACCACCACCGGAGCCGTCAGGTGGTGGGGGAAACGCTCGCGTAGGGACCGGCGTCGTCGAGAAAGCCCACAATGCCGCCAGGTCCAAGGACAACGCGGCGCGGGCGTCGGCGTTCGAATCTGCACCGCGTCCATCGCAGGAAGCGCGGGACCGACAGCGCCATGATACTCGCGGCACCATACGCTCATTGGATCAAGGCCAAGCTGAACGATCCCGAGGCCCGAGACCGCATGCACCCCAAAGCCGATGCAGTGGTGGGGTATTTCGCTGGGCGGGATGCTGCTCCTCCTAACTTGGTTAGGAGTCCGAGCACATCCGTTCTTCGCTTCGTCGCCGTTGCCGCCAACCACACCAGCGGAAGCCTTGGCGAGCTCGCCATTATTAGATTACCCTCCGACGGCCGATAAGGTCGACGAGTGGAGGGCCACGATTCAGAGTCTCATCGGCTTCGCCAACGGCGACGTCCCGCGGCAACCGAGCGCTTCGCAACCGCGGCGGGGCGACAAGGCGCGAGCCGACGACGACGAGACTTGCGGGGGTGCACCCACAGTACACTCCCCTTCCCGAAGGCCAAGATCGCCGACTCGCCGGATCCACCTCGACAGCAACTCCACGGCGTCGTCGGATCCGCGAGCTCGTCGTGACCAACGCCAAATCCTTCGGGAACAACAAGAAGAGGACGCTCAAACCCGTACGAAGGCCAAGAGAAGCGCCACACAATCGACCAACGCGCCGGGCCCACTGTCGATATGCATGCGCCAGGGGAACCAGGCGACTTGCCGTACGTGGTGGGTTGCCCTGCCTTCACTCATGAGCTGCGGCAAGTCCAGTGGCCCGACAAGAAAAACTTCAAACCAGATGTATCGGAGAAGTACGACGGTAGGACACACCCATCGGAGTTCCTCAGCATCTACACCATCGCGGTGCAAGCTGCGGGGGGATGAGACGAAAAGATCCTCGCCAACTACTTCCCCTTGGTGCTCAAGCCAAACGTCAGATCTTGGCTCATGCACTTGCCGGATGGCTCTATTTCTTCTTGGGCAGATTTGTGCCATCAGTTTGTTGGCGCCTTCACAGGCGGCCACAAACCTCATGGCCAAGAGAGTGATCTCCACCTGCTTGCCCAGAAGGAGGGGGAGTCTCTGCGCAAATTCATCCAGAGATTCAGTCGAGTGCACTACAACATCCCAGACGTCCACCCTGCTGCGGTGATTAGTGCATTTCATCAGACTGTACGAAACCGCAGGATGAGGGAAGAGATGGCGATGTGCAAAGTGAAAGACGTCAGCGAGCTCTACGGCCTGGCCGACAAGTGTGCACGCGCTGAAGAGGGAAGAAGGCTCCCAGGAGAGAGTGTGGGAGCAGAGTCTGACAGTGAAGGGACCGCCCCGGCAAGGAATAGCCGGCGGCGGAACAACAGGAGGAAGAAAAACCAAGAAGTGCTAGTTGTCGAGCAGTCCGGCAAGGATGATGCCGCCAACCAAGCCAAGGCCGGTGGCTCCGGCAAGGAGGTTGCCGTTGACGCCGCCCGCCAAGCTGTGGCGGCCGCCGACAAGCCTGGCAGCTCCAACAAGCAGTACTGTAAAATCCACCGCACCAAGGGCCACGATCTCCAGAGCTGCAAGAAAGTCGAGCAGCTTCTTGAGCTACAGAAAGCTGAATATGAGCGGCGAGACAAGGAGAAAGCCCAAGAAGGTGCAGGCGCGGTAAGTAAGAAGAGGCCCGGTCGGGGAGGACGCCGCGGCAAGGCCAAGCAGCGGCAAGGAGACAGACCTCCCCGTGGCCGCGACAAGGAAGAAGATGAAGATGAAGATGACGAGGACTATGAAGACGATGAAGCTGATGAGCAGGAGTTTCAAAAGGCAACAGAGGTCCTTTGCGTTGACGGTGGTGCGTCTTTGCATACCTCACACCGCCAACTCAAGCAATGGATGCGTGAGGTCAACGCAGCAGAACCATCCATAGAGTCACGCAAACCTCTGAAGTGGTCCAGCACGCCCATCATCTTTGACATTGAGGATCACCCTGATCGCATCATGCGGTCGGGTGTTTGCCGATGTTGGTCTCACCAACCATCCGCAACCTCAAGGTCACAAAGATGTTGGTTGACGGCGGGCCGGCCTGAATTTGATCTCCTCTGCGTGCTCCGAAGCTTCAAATCCTCGACAATGAGCTCAAGAAACTGGTACTTTCCAAGGAATCAACCTAGGAAGGAGCAAGCCCAAGGGGAAGATCACGCTGCGGTAACATTTGGCGAGGAGCTCAACTTCAGAACCGAGAGGGTCACGCTCGACGTTGCCGATTTCCCATTGCCCTACAATGGCATACTTGGCCGCCCAAAGACCCGCCAAGTTCATGGCCGCCTCTCATTATGCTTACAACCTACTAAGATGCCCGCCCGATAAGTGTCATTTCTGTCCATGGCGACAAGAAAGATGCACTTATCTGCGGCGACAAGATTTACCGGGATGCAGCGGCCGCGACAGATAGCAAACCACTTACCGCTGAAGCTCCCGGGGCGAAGAAGACCACTAGGTCCGGCAAGAGCACTGTTGCCCACTCCGGCAAGCGCACCTCTTCGGAGTGCTGCGCTACCGTCGAGGACGCACCATCGAGCTCCACCGGCAAGTGCAACAAGACGATGGCAGCTCCGCCAAAGACCAAGAAAGTGCCCGCCAAGGAGGACGGCACTGGTGGTACCTTCACCATCGATGCCACGCTTGATCCTAAATAGGAAGGCGAGCTCGTTGCTTTCTGCGGGCGAATGTCGATGTGTTTGCATGGCAACCATCCGACATCCCCGCGCTCCTGTGAAAGTAATTGAGCACCACCTAGCTGTCTGTCCTCACGCAAGGCCCGTCAAGCAAAGAGTTAGGAAACAGCAAAGGAGCGGCAAGAGTTCATAGCGTAAGAAATCAAGAAATTGGAAGCAGCGGGGCTTGTCGAGGAGTCCTCCACCCCACGTGGTTGGCCAATCCGTAGTGGTATCGCAAGGCTAATGGGAAATGGAGACTTTGTATTGACTTCACGGATGTTAATAAAGCCTGTCCCAAGGACCCATTTCCTTGCCGCGTACGACCAGATTGTTGACTCCACTACTGGATGCGATCTGCTTTCATTTCTTGATGCATATTCAGGATATCATCGATCTTCATGGCGAAGAGGATGAAGAGAAACCGCATTCATTACACCATGTGGCACGTCTTCGCTTTATACGGATGCCTTCGGTTTGAAGAATGCTGGTTCAACCTTTGCAAGGGTAGTCCATGATGCTTTGGACCACAGATACACGTAAATGTAGAAGCCTACATGGATGACATAGTGGTCAAGAGCAAAGACAGGCAACCCTGGTTCAAGATTTGATGAGACGCTTGCAAACCTGCGCAAGATCAACCTCAAGCTCAACCCCGAGAAGTGCGTGTTTGGAGTCCCTTCCGCAAGCTTCTCGGGTTCTTTGTATCTCAGCGAGGAATTGAAGCCAATCCCGACAAGATCAAGGCCATTGAGCAGATCAAGCACCAAAGCGCGTCAAGGATGTCGAGGCTTGCGGTTGCGTGGCTGCTCTCAAGAGGTTCATTTCTAAGTTCTGCTGAGCGCTACCGCCATTTTTCAAGATTTTGAAAAAGGCAGGTCCAATGAAATGGACTCCCGAAGCGGAGGCTGCGCTGCAGGACTTGAAGAAATACCTGTCCTCCACTCCGATACTTGTCGCACCTAAGCCACAAGAGAAGTTGCTGCTATATATAGCAGCGACCAATCAAGTGGTTAGTGCTGCGTTAGTAGCGGAGAGGGAGGCGGATGATGAGCCGACGACCAAGGCAAATGCGTCCAGCGACAAGCGGGGGGCTTCGCCGTCAAGCTCCGGTCCCGACAATGACGGATCAGCGCAGGGTTGCGACAAGATACAGAAGAAGATGGTGCAGCGCCCAGTCTACTTTGTCAGTTCCCTTCTGCAGGGGGCTAGATCGAGGTACTCTGGTGTGCAGAAGCTGCTTTTCGGCCTGCTCATGGCCTCGAGAAAGCTGCGCCATTACTTCCAAGCGCATGAGATAATAGTTGTCACTCGCTTTCCGCTGAAGAGGATTCTGCAAAATTCAGAAGCGACAGGCAGGATTGTTGAGTGGGCACTGGAACTGTCAAGCTTTGGTCTCAAGTTCGAAAGCACTTCAACTATCCAGAGCAGGGCATTGGCAGAATTCATAGCAGAGTGGACGCCAACGCAGGATGAAGAGATCCCGGAGACGAGCATCCCCGTCAAGGAGGCAAATAAAGAATGGCTGATGTATTTTGACGGTGCCTTCTCGCTGCAAGGCGCCGGTGCCGGTGTGCTACTTATCGCACCCACCGGGGAGCACCTCAAATACATAGTCCAAATGCACTTTCCCAAGGAACAAGCAACAAATAATACTGCTGAGTACGAAGGCTTGCTTGCCGGTCTCAGGATTGCGGTGGACCTTGGGATCAAGAAGCTCATTATAAGGGGAGACTCGCAACTCGTCGTCCGCCAAGTAAATAAAGACTACTAGAGTCCGTTGATGGAAACGTACGTCGATGAAGTGAGGAAGCTGGAAGAGAACTTTGAAGGCCTGCAAATGGAACACGTTCCAAGAGCACAGAATGATATAGCTGATGGCCTCTCCAAATGTGCCGCACTTAAGTTACCTGTGGAGCCAGGGATTTTTGTGCTCAAGCTGACTCAGCCAACCGTGACACCATCAACAGGACAGGCCAAGAAGAGAAAATTGGTTTCCGGTGACTACTTTCCGGCAGAGCTCTCCGAGGCCGCCACCAAGAAGGTCCCCAAAACCAACGGAAATATCACTGAGGAGCAGTCTGCTCCGACAAACCACGCGGTTTGTATCGTTGAAGCAAACGCTCCCGACAAGCTTAGCTCCGGCAAGTTTGGCGGGGATCATCAAGCTCCGGCAGACCCGCAGGTCCTTGCCGTAGAAGCTGATGGTCCCGCAGTGATAGATGAGCCTTTAGTCCTTGTTGTCAAGCCACAGGCTCCAACATGGGCACATCAGATCGTCCATTTCCTTCAGACAGGAGAAATTCCCGAAGAGCAGGAAGAAGCGGAAAAAGTAGCCCGGCAGTCAAGTATGTACCAGTTTGTTGATAACATCCTGTACAGAAGAAGACTCAACAGAGTGAAATTGAAGTGTATTTGCCGGGAAGATGGACAGAAGCTGTTGGCAGAGATACACGGAGGCATATGTGGTCACCACATTGGCGCAAGAGCACTTGCCGCAAAGCTTTCCGGCAAGGTTTCTTCCGCCGAAGCCCTCCAGATGCAACTGCACAAGTAACCAAGTGTGAAGCGTGCCAGTTCCATTCAAGACAGATACACCAGCCGGCTCATGCTCTCCAGACGATCCCTTTATCCTGGCCCTTCTCGGTCTGGGGGCTCGACATCCTCGGCCCCTTCCCCCGAGCTGTCTGGGGCTTTGAATACTTGTACGTCGCAATCGACAAGTTCACAAAGTGGCCGGAAGTGGAACCAGTGAGGAAGGTGATAGACAAATCGGCCGTCAAGTTCTTCAGGTCAATTGTTTGCCGTTTTGGGATTCCTAATCGGATCATCACCGACAACGGCACACAGTTCACGAGTCGCACCTTCATGCAGTACACCCAAGATCTTGGCGCCAAGATCTGCTTTGCTTCCGTTGCTCATCCGAGAAGCAACGGTCAAGCAGAGAGGGCAAATGCTGAAGTGCTGCGAGGACTCAAGACCAGAACTTTCGACAGGCTGCGCAAGTGCGTAAGGAATTGGATCGAGGAGCTGCCAGTGGTTCTTTGGTCGATCAGGACGACGCCAAATCGAGCCACTGGCCAGACACCCTTTGCTCTAGTCTACGGAGCAGAGGCAGTTCTCCCCACGGAACTCGTATACGGGTCACCTCGAGTGCTCGCTTATGATGAGCTTGAGCAAGAGCAGCTGCGACAAGATGACGCGCTGCTCCTAGAGGAAGATCGTCTTCAGGCTGCTGTGCGAGTCGCCGTTACCAGCAAGCTTTGCGCCGCTACCATAGCCGCAGTTAATGCCGAAGCTTCGAGGAAGGCGACCTTGTTCTTCGGTAGCGCTCAATCCGCCAAGAATTCCAACAAGTTGACGCCAAGTGGGAAGGCCCTTATCGGGTGAAACGAGTCACTAGGCCCGGTGCTGTCCGCTTTGAGACCAAGACGGCTTTCCGTGAGCAATTCCGGAACATAGAGCATCTTCGCAAGTTTTACCCGAGAAGCGCGGTTGCGGAACCTGTTCAAGCAACCACCCTTTGTACAAGTCTTGCCGCTGTTGCATGTAATCCTTTGTACAAAGCCGGGCGCAGACCCGTGCATCAAGAAAGCCTATGGTTGCGCACATTTTGTTAATACATGCCTTCATAATCAAATATGCATGTGTTTACTAACATCTTGTGCAGCACCCGCACCCGTATAGTTTATAATGAGCCATTAGGCTCCACAACTTTCTTTTCTCTTCTTTCTTCTCAAACAGAAAGAAGGTTCATCCACCCACAAGTTAACCGGGGAGAGAAGGAGATAGTGGTGTGGGCGACAAGCCGCCGAGGAACTGCCGCCTTGCGGAAGACGGACAACAGAAAAGCTAAGTTGCTAAGTTTAAGCGACAAGTTTTAAATTTTCAAGTTATCTTCCTCGAACGATAGTACTTTGTATGGAAAACCTGTGCGCGGAGGAACCAAATCGTGACTGGTCGCGCCCTTACTTTGTTTCGAGTCCGCTCAACAACTTAAGTGAGCTGCGGCTAGTCCGCGACGAGGTTGCTTGTCGGTAGCGACCCCGCTAGCAGGCTGCTGAAGTTTCGCACTCGGCGCTCGCGGCAAGGGTGCCTGCACCGGCAAGTTCCCCTGGAAGCGTAGGGTAGAAACATACAAGGGAAGAGATCGAGTAAAGGAAATAACATTGCATTCGATTGCCTAAGATAGTGTACATTACATAATAACTTGTCGCAGATCTAATAGGTTTTTCTCACAAAACATGATCTACAGCGACAAGAGAAAGATAGACTTGGCGGCCTAGTCCACGCGGCCGCCCTCGAGCCTCTTGACTCCGCTCACCCTGTCCACAATGGGTGCGACAAGGGTCTTGAGCGCTTCAACATCGGCGGATGAAGGCAGGGACTTGAGGGCCTTGGAGAAGTCGACGCCTGGGTTGCGGAAGGCCACCTTCATCAACACCTTCTGGAGAGCCTCGGCACAAACTTGGCGTGATTCCTCCGCCAGTTGCTTCGGAACCTCATCCCGGAGCCGCCGGATACCCGCCAACACGCCTTTGAAGAATAAGCTGAGCTTGACGCTGGGTTGGAGGTTCTCGTCGGTGGAATATCCAAGATCTGTCAGCCCCAACTCTATCACTCATTGTGGATGCGGCGGCGGTGTCCACAAGACCTTCATCCAATGCATTATGCTGTCCTCGGTTATTCGGGCGGTCACGGCATTCGGCAAAGAACTCCTTGGTGGCCTTGATTTTCTCCAGCAGGCCCGTCTCCCGCTCCCTGGTGCCGTTCAACGTCTCCGCCAAGGTGGTCAATTTCAGCTCCAAATCCGCCTTGACGTCCTTGGCGGCATCGATCTCCTTGATCTTTTCGGCCAAACGACCCTGCAGCTCGCCGAGGGTGTAAGCGTCCTTCTCACGCTCGCGCTTCAACCCGGCGACCTCCTCGGCGCTCTTCTGGAGGGTGGACTCCAGCTGAGCCACCCTCGTCTCCAGTTCCCCTTTGGCGGCCTCGGCAGCCGCGACAGCATCCTTTGCATCCTGAAGCGGCCCGCTGATCGTTTGCTCGCGCGCGGCGAGATCTTCCTCAAAGCTGTCGAAGTTGATCTTCCACTGCGCCAGCTCACCTTCTCTAGCAGAGAGCATCTCACCGGCAAGCCTATGCTGCTCCTCAACCTCGCCTTTCTCCAAGATAAAGGCCATGCGCTCCTCAGCAAGCTGCTCCCGAGCCTCTGCTATGTCCCGGAGAGTCTCTTTGTTGGCACGTTGGAGCTCTTTCGCACGTTTCTCCAAGTCAGCTCCCGCCCTCGCGACAAGCGCCTCCACGACTCAGTTTGGCTTGTCGAGGCGCGTAGAGCGACATCAACTTCCTTAGCAGCTGCTCCTCCTCGGTTCACTATCTGCTGCTCGGGGCATCAACCAGCGACAGCCCGGCGGAGGCGAGCAGCTCCGCATCGAAGGTCTCCCCTTGGCCGGCGCCTGGAGCTTGATGCCCATGGGAGCTTGATGAAGACACCTCACCGCTTTGTAGGCGCCGGGCTGGGGCTCCTCGGAGTCTGGTGCGGCATCGGTGGCGGGGGGATCGGCGGTCGGCGCAACGCCTGGCGCTCCTGCAGCCTCCGGGCCGTCAGTGCGATCGCCGGGTTCCTCCCCAGCCTCTGCGCCAGCGGCCTCGGCAGCCTCCTCGCCGGCGGGCTTGTCAGCACCAGCTTCCTCCTCCTCCATGTTGGCGGCGTCGACACTGTCGCCGCCGGCGTCCTCCTCGCCGGCAGCCTCGGTTTCCATCGGGTCTCCGGCAGATGGATCTGATGGTCAGAAGGAGGAAGCACAAATCAAACAGATATTCAGAAGAGCAAAACCCAAGGAAAACTATCAAGACAAGAAGGTTACCCGCAGTGGGGCCTGGGGCTGTGGCATGCCTCCACCACCGGAGGGTCGCCGGCGCCAGTCCTTGTCGGGAAGCTCCCTTGTCGGAGAAGCCTCCTTGCCGGAGAGCTCCTTGGCGGAGAATTCTCCCTTGGTGGCGTGGTTGAAGCAAGCAGAATCTCGGGAGGCGGCCTCCGGGCCTCCTGATGAGGCTGGACCTCAGGGGTAGCCCCCGGTGCTCCATGATGTGGCTGCTCTGCTCCTACAAAATCCAACAAACCAGATATAAGTAACGGAAAATCACCCAAGCGCGCCTAACCACGGGAAGCATACTAGATACTTACGCTGGGGGCTGTGCTGGGGGCTGCTCTGTTGAAGGGTTGCCGGATTCGGCAAGGGAGTCCCGGACGTGCCCCCTGTTGCAACAGGGGAGTCGTCCGAGACGACGACCACCGGTGTCTTGGCCCTCTTCGGCGCCCTCTGAGCTGACGCCCTGAAGAAGAAAGTTCAGAGTGGAACCAGTCAGATATAAGATGAAGCAATAAATTGGAAGATTACAAATGACAGCGGCAAGATCTTACTCTTCCTCTTCTTCCTCGGAGCTGAGGGCGGAGAGATCAAACTCTGCTCCAGCGCGACGGATCGGGGGAGAGGACTCCCTCTGGCGCTTGGCGGGTGCAGAGGCCACGACTCCAGAGGGCCTTGCTCCCGTCGCCGCGGCGGAATGAGGCGCTCCCGCAGCAACAGCACTTGTCGCGGTGGAGCGCGTCGGGCGGCGAGGCGGCTGCTGGACCGCGTGCTCCCCCGCCACTTCTCCGGCCCTCCGAAGACGCCTCCTTGGCGGGGCGGCGAGCTCCTCCTGCGGCAAGCTACTTGACGGCGGAGGAGAGGCGCCCCCGGCAGGCTCACTTGGGTCGTTGTCGGGCTCGATCTTCTCCTCCTCACCGATGAACTCTTCCTGGTCGGCAAGGCTTGCCGCCTCGGCCCTCTCTGCCTCCTCGACTGTGAACCCAAACGCGCCGGCGGCAGCGGCCTCTGCAGCCTCCTCCAACCTTGTGGCGATGCGCGCCATCTCCTGAGCAGTGGTGTCGCGGGTGAGCCGCCTCTTCTCGTCGGTGCGGATCGGCACTTCAGACAAGTCGTCGAAGAACTGCTGCACTATGTCATCGGCGGGCTCTGCCAAGTTGGAACGATCCCATGGGAATCGCTGGCAGGCATTATCGCTGGATGCGATCAAGCGACGAGTTGTTGCACAAGGGCACAACTCCCCTCGGCAACATGCACCATCTAGGGTTATCCGCTTCAGGCTTGAACAGCTCCCGCAGCATGCCGTCAAGCTCCAGGGTGGTGAAGTTCCAGTTCAGACCTGGACGCAGCCTCATGATATCTGCCGCGTTCTGGAATTCCCAAGCAGGTCTCCCTTTCTCCTGCAAGGGTGCAATGCGGCGGCGAAGGAAGTCCGCGCCCACCGCCCCTACGGTGAGCCCTGCTTGCCGGAGGCGCAAAATCCTAGTTGTGGCAATCTTCAACTTGTCGTCCTCCGGCGCCAAGTTACTCCAATCATTGCCGCGAACTATGGGGGTTTTGCGCAGGGCAGTAAAGGGCTGTGGCTCCTCCTCTAAGATCCAGCACCAGTCAGCCCTCCACTCCTCCCACTTGCTGCGCAACTCTCCGTCAAGGTACGCTTCCTTCTTGCCGATCCTAGAGGTCCATGCAATTCCTCCGCAAGCGGCTCTCTCTCTCACGGGTGAGAAGTAATGGCGGAAGAGGGCGACATTTGGGTGGACCCGACAAAGTTCTCGCAAAGATGTGCGAAACGCCAAGGTGAGGACGGCGTTGGGGTGAAGTCAAGAAGGCGGAGGCCATAGGTGTTCATGACGCCGCAGAAAAATTCAGAAAAGGCGGGCGAGCCCGCACCAAGAAAATCGCGAAGAAGTGGTACCAAGGAGACCTTGGCAGATGTGGCGGCGGAGATGACCCTCGTGCGCGGATGCGCCCGGGTCACCGTCGACCAGAAGAGGTAGTACCCATCCCGCAGCTCCTTCCTGTCGAGCAGAGGGTCGAAGAGAGCCCGCTCTTTCCGCAGCGTCGCGAGCCGCTGCGCCTCGGCGGATTTCACGCCCTTCCCCTTATCGGCCTTCGGAGCCATAGGGAGTCGTGGTGAAGGAAGCCAGCGGCGTGGGTGGCACCGGTGGCAGCGGAGGGGGCGGAGCGTCACTCTCTGTGGGCTCGAGAAGGAAGGGAAAAGCGACGGGGGTTTTCCGATGTGACAGCGAGGGCAAGTGGGCGTCCTGCCCCGGTTTCCCCGCTTATAAAGGGAGAGGGGACGGGCGTTCCGGTTTTTCCCATTAAAGAAAGCCCCACGATCTCCCCCACGACGCCACGTCCTACGCGTGCCGTTCGTGGGAGACGTGGTGGGTCCAAGGCAAATAACAGCGTAATCAAGACCACGCGCCTGCACTTTGTTTTGGGCCCGCCCAACAGAGCTTAGCGCTGTGGTGGCCCAGCCGGGGCTCCTGTCGGTGTACTAGAGTAGGGTACCCTAGTACCCCGAACTCGCACGGACAGAGTTGCAGCGCCCAGCGGCGGGCCGGCCTGATGGCCGCTAAGATCCTCGAGAGCTCCTCGAGCCATTCAAGAGCAAAGTAGTCAAGACCCCGGCAAGAGGAGCTTGCCGGGAAGGCCACCCAGGGCGCAAAGGAAACGAGGCCCCGACAAGAGGAGCTTGCTGGGAAGGCTTGGCGGGCGCTGAACCCCCAAGCGCGACAAGGTTCCCGCCGCGGCAAGGCGCTTGCCGGGGCGGGCGACCTCTCTCCATCTCTGCTCCAGCTCACCCGCCAACGTGTCACCACGCGGCTCCCCCAGGTACGCGTGTCGACGGGCTGTGCAGCCAGCGGGGAGTAGCGACAGACGGTGCTGACAAGCTACCATCGTGGCGGACGGAGGCTCACTTAACGGTCCCTGTTACACTGTTCGGGCGACTGTGACGGGCATTGATGACCCTTGTCCCTTGCCGTCAAAGTTAGGTATAGATTACTGTACACTGTACAAAGCGGTGTACCAACCTAGGTTTTTACCATTGTAACCTTGTCTACTTGCCATATGTGGTAACCCCTTTGCGCCTATAAAAGGAGGCCCGAGGGCAACGTAGAAAGGGGTTCGGTTCATTTTCGGTTGAGCTGGTTTTCTAGTCCAGCTCCAGCGTAGTTCATCACACCATGGCTAGGTCTTGTAGCCAGCATTGCTCCCTAGCAAGAACACAAGATAATCCACAAAAGCAGCAGTAGGAGTATTATCTCTCCGGAGAGCTCCGAAGCTGGGTAAACCCCCTCGTGTGCATCGCCCCGACCCGCTCTTTGCGCAATCTCCGCCCCCCACCGAACCACAAAGGGACCCAGATCCCGTAGGTGCTCGTGGGGCACGATCGGTTCTTCCCCCCCGACAGCCCATGAACGGACGATTCCAACTCTAGCCGATTTACGGCCATAATGCGGCCTGTTATTGGCCCATGTTTGGCCAATCGATCATACGGCCCATATAAGGCCCATTGATGATACGACCCATAGAAGGCCCATTGTTTCTACGGCCCGTAGAAGGCCTCATCGCTTTCTCTGACCGTAGAAGGCCCACTATTTCTACGACCCGTAGGAGGCCCAAAGGTCACTCAAAGAAATATTAGCCCATGGTTATTGTGGCCTAGTTTTAAAAAATAGGTTATTGCAGCCACTAGCAAACCGTGGAAAAAGAACTGCACTAACTACAAGCAAACAAATAAACAAGACAACAAGGAAATAAATAAGCAAGCAACATATGCTAGGCTATCGCGGCTGAGGGAGTCCTGGACTAGGGGGTGTCCGGATAGCCGAACTATCATCTTTGGCCGGACTCCTAGACTATGAAGATACAAGATTGAAGACTTCGTCCCGTGTCCGGATGGGACTTTCCTTGGCGTGGAAGGCAAGCTTGGCGATACGGATATGTAGATCTCCTACCGTTGTAACCGACTCAGGTAACCCTAACCCTATTCGGTGTCTATATAAACCAAGGGTTTTAGTCCAGAGGATCTAACAACAATCATACCATAGGCTAGCTTCTAGGGTTTAGCCTCTCGATCTCGTGGTAGATCTACTCTTGTACTACCCATATCATCAATATTAATCAAGCAGGAGTAGGGTATTACCTCCATCGAGAGGGCCCGAACCTGGTAAAACATCGTGTCCCTTGTCTCCTGTTACCATCCGCCTAGACGCACGTTCGGGACCCCTACCCGAGATCCGCTGGTTTTGACACCGACATTGGTGCTTTCATTGAGAGTTCCTCCGTGTCGCCACCGATAGGCCCGATGGCTCCTTCGATCATCAACAACGATGCGGTCCAGGTGAGACCTTTCTCCCGGACAGATCTTCAGATTTGGCAGCTTTGCACCGCGGCCAATTCGCAGGCCATCCGGAGCAGATCGAAGCTACGCCCCTGCCATCGTGTCAGGTTTGAAGTTTAAACTACACGGCCGACATCCGCGGAGACTTGATCTTCGACGGATTCGATTCGCAGCCGAAAGCGCCGCCTTTGTCTCGATGGGCATGATCTAACTCGCCGCCAACAGGTGTCCTTGAGGTCAAGACTAGTGTCCGCTCCGACCATTCATTCGGAGCCGATCTCGCCGATCGAGGATGGTTGGTTGGACACCGCCTCGGGGGCTGAAATCTCTACGGCGATCGAGCTGAACACCATCCCTGTCCGTCGCGAAGCTCGTGACTCCCAGGTGCCAGACTCCTCTCCGGACTCCGAACCTTCCGCGCCCCTGCTAGTCGAATCCGACCGGCGCCGGTTATGGAATTCATCGCCGCGGACATCTTTCAAAGACTCGCCTTTTGGCGACATCCTGAATTCACTAAAGTCTCTCTTTATCCGAGAGCCTGGCGGACTACGGTCGAGGAAGGTTGGGATGCGGACAACGAGGAAATTCAACGCCCACCCACCACCCACTTCAGAGCCACCGCCGATGATTTAACCGACATGCTCGACTTCGACCCCGAAGACATCGACGGTATGGACGATGATATCAGAGACGACCAAGAACCAGCGCCTACAGGGCACTGGAAGGCCACCACAACTCACGATGTGTGCATGGTGGATACACCCAAAGGAAGTAACGACGAGGAACAACGGGACACTACGAAGGATAAATCCTCCCTCGGCAGTCAAACGGCAACGAACGCCGCACCAAGTCCCGCCGACAAAGACCCAGCCATAGAGCAAGGCGAACCGGTGGACGACGAACATGCTACCGAGCAACCGTCCGAACAGGACAACTTGATAAACAACCCGTCCCGAGCGAAGATAACAGTCCGGACGATCTCACGCCGGACAAATTGTTGGAGCAGAAGAACCTCCACAAAAGGCTCGTCGCCACTGCGCGTAGCCTGAAAAAGCAGAAGCGGAAGCTCAAAACAGCGGAAGATGCACTCAGAATCAGATGGAGCAAAGTACTCAACACCGCAGACAAATATGGCGATAGCCACTGAACAAAGAGCTACCCAAAGCGCAAACTACTGCCCGAATTCGACGAGGAGGCCGTAGAGCCCCCACAATCAAAAAGCAAGAAGGCCACCCGGTCGGATGGACGACCCCACGGCAAACAGAGAGCGACAATGGCGCCGCACACAATCCGATACGCGATCCGCATAAGGATTCGCAGCAAAAGGATGGCTGAGTTAGGTCCATCTATGGGCCGAGAAAGAAAGCTCTTCAAAGCAATGCAACACGCCAAATATCCGAACATCACGGCACACCCAAATATAGGGGTGCCGCACACCCCCTGTGTTTCACCGATGAGGTGCTGGATCACGAATTACCAGCGGGATTCAAACCCGTAAACATAGAGGCATACGACGAAACAACAGACCCTGGAGTCTGGATTGAGGATTACATCCTCCACATACTCATGGCTAGAGGAGATGATCTCCACGCCATAAAATACTTACCCCTCAAGCTCAAAGGGCCAGTCCGGCATTGGCTCAAAAGCTCCCTGAAAATACCATTGGAAGTTGGGAAGAGCTCGAGGATGCTTTTCGGGCAAATTTTCAAGGGACTTATGTCCGTCCTCCGGATGCAGACGATTTAAGTCATATGACTCAGCAACCCGGAGAGTCAGCCCGCAAATTCTGGAACAGGTTTGTAACGCCCCGGATTCGATGCGCCAGGTGTCTGCCAGTTATTCGCCATCGTTGCCATGTCATTTGCTTGCATGTTGCACTTTGCCATGTTATCATCTGCTTTTCATATCATGTCATCATGTGCATCGCATTTGCATACGTGTTCATCTCTTGCATCCGAGCATTCTCCCCGTTGTCCGTTTTCGAATCCGGCACTCCTATGTCTCCCGGCGCCCCCTTTTGCCTCTTTTCATGTGCGGGTGTTAAACGGTCTCGGAATGGACCGAGGTTTGTCAAGCGGCCTTGGTATAGCACCGGTAGACCGCCTGTCAAGTTTCGTGCCATTTGGAGGTCGTTTGATACTCCAACGGTTAACCGGGTAACCGTAAAGGCCTCTTTTGTGTGCAGCCCAACATCCCTTCCAAAGTGGCCCAAAACCCAGCAAACTCCCCTCCATGCTCTCGGTCGTTCGATCACGATCGCGTGGCCGAAAACCGCACCTCATTTGGACTATCCTAGCTCCCTCTACCTATATATATGACTTCTCCTTCCAAATTCGCGGTTCAAATCCTTCCCGAAACCCTAGCCCCTTCTTCCTCCGCGCGCCGGACATGTCCGCCCGGCGCCGACGCGTCGCCCGCCGCCGCCAGCCAACGGGAGCGCCACGCCGCCCAAGAGCTCCCAGCACCATCAAGCCCGCCCGCCCAGGCAGGCCCGCCAGTTCCAGCAGCATCGCCGCGCTGCTCGCTTGCATCCCGCCGCCCGTGCCGGCCTCCCGCCACGCTTGCGCCAGCCGGCCCTGCGCCAGCTGGTTCGCCGCCTCCGCTGCGGCAACCTCGCCTCCCGCCGCCGCGTGGCTTCCGCCCGCCGCCCGCGCCCTCCGGCATCCTCGCACGCCACTGTCCGGCCTCCGCCGCCCGTGCACGCCGGACCTCGCCAGAGTCCGCGCCCCGCCTCTCAGCGCCCCCAACCGGGCCGCCGCCCGCCCGGCGCCGCCCCATGCCCGGATCCGGTCGGCCCCACCTCGCCAGCGACCTCCTCGGCCTCGTCGGCGTCCCCCTCTTCTCCGGCCATCCTCCGGCGAAGCTCCGGCCAGATCCACCCTGCCTCGTAATCCGTGCAGATCCAGAGGTTGACCCCGAATCCACCAACTCCCAGATTTCTGTCATTTTCATGCCATATTCATCATGCCATATTCATCATGCCGTATCTCTGCATCCGTAGCTCCCTTTTGTGCGTGTAATATGTCAAATTGTTCGACTCGACGAGTACTTCATTTCATTCCACTGCACCATGTTCATTTGAGATCATCTTGATGCCCGAAATGCTGTTAGAAGAGGGCTATGTGATGTTAGCTTCAGATTCTTATCAGAACATGCACTTTTGTCATTTTTGCCATGATTGATGTGTGCACCCTATGAACTTGAGTCCTACATGTGTTTTGTAATATGCCATGCCATCTTTACAGGGGTGTATGCCATGTATTTTTGTGATCTCTGTGGTGACTAGCACAAGCATGCAAACTAGGCTTCTTGATGTTGTTGATTTCAGCCCCTGTTCTGCTGATATTTTTATGCCATGTAAACTTGATGGTACCGAGAGATCCATGCTTATTTTGAGATACTTCAGTAAGTATGTTTTGAACATATGGTTATTCTCTATCCATCCATGCCCTTTTTTGCAATTATGGAGTGCCATAGCTTGAGTCAATCGAGCTCTACTTTTGCTATAAAATGTTTCCTGGCAGGTTGTTTACATGTTATTCAATTTTGCCAAGGTTGTTGTAGTTGATCCGTGTATGCTATGATGTTGTTCTTGCCATGTATAGCTTCTATGCCATGCGTTCTTACTGTGAGTTTCCTTGCAATGCCATGTATTGCTCTGTGGTGAGTGGTTCAAGCTCACCAACATGCCTACTTATCGTTGATCCTGCCATGTATGAATCTGTCATATAACTTGCTATGTTTACATGGGTGCCATCCTTTTTCTTATCCCTTTTGGCTTATGGTCACTAAGGGACTTTTGTTATATGCTTTGATTAGATTCATTCCATGCTCTAGTTTGACTTGATAGCTTGCTTTAGCATGTTGTTTAATAGCTCTAAACATTGTAACCTGATGTTATTTCTGCTAAAGTCTGAAACTGTTATTATTTGCAATCTTGCCATGTCTTTTTGAGCATGTTCTAGTTGTTTATGGAGATAGCTCAGTGTTCATGTTTTGTCATGCTTTACCTGTACTTCATGCCCATGCCTTTTGTTATTACGTTGAGATGCTGTAGCATGTTGTCTTGATGCTTGCAATATGCCTAGTTGCTGTTTTGGACAGATTGTTGTCATGACTTGTATAGAGTGTATGTGTTGATCCGTTGCTCCGTTTTGAGTGTGCTCTATATGAAACTTGCTTGATTTTGCATGTAGTTTCATATTATCATGTGGAATCCTTGTTTAGAGAGTGTTTGCTTGATGTTTGTATGCATTTTGCATCAATGCCATGTTTAACTTGTTTTGCTCATATCTTCTAGGCCATAGCTCCGAATTTAATGAACTTTATATGCAACTTGACTAGAATTTCGTGTAGATCATCTTGGTGCATTTTAACTTGCTGTTTAACATCTTGAACATAAGGTTTATTCAGATCTGGACCAATTTCGAAATTTGCATATGAGGACTTACCGGAATTGTTATATGTTGTTTCCGGCCTCATTTAAACTTGCCTTGATGTGTTGCTCTTGTTTGCATCATCTCTTGCCATGAGTAGCTTCATGTAGCTTTATCATGCATCATGCTTGGTTGTTCATCATGTCTTGTCTATGTGTGGTGTGTTTACTATGTTGTGTGCTTCTTCTTGTTAGTTCCTGTTTCTTTGCGATCGTGAGGATTCGTTTGTCTACGCTTGGTTCGGCTTCATCCGTCCGTCTTCTTCATGGACTCGTTCTTTTTCCTTGCGGGATATCAGGCAAGATGACCGTCACCTTGGATCTCATTACTATCATTGCTATGCTAGTTGCTTCGTTCTATCGCTATGCTGCGCTACCTATTACCTGTTTATCAAGCCATCCCAAATTGCCATGTCAGCCTCTAACCTTTGACACCTTTCCTATGCAAACCGTTGTTTGGCTATGTTACCGCTTTGCTCAGCCCCTCTTATAGCGTTGTTAGTTGCAGGTGAAGATGAAGTTTGTTCCTTGTTGGAACATGGAGATGTTGTTCCTTGTTGGAACATGTTTACTTGTTGGGATATCCCAATATATCTTATATTATTAATGCATCTATATACTTGGTAAAGGGTGGAAGGCTCGGCCTTATGCCTGGAGTTTTGTTCCACTCTTGCCGCCCTAGTTTCCGTCGTATCGGTATTATGTTCCCGGATTTTGCGTCCCTTACGCGGTTGGGTGATTTATGGGACCCCTTGACAGTTCGCTTTGAATAAGACTCCTCCAAAGAAGGCCCAACATTGGTTTTACCATTTGCCTCACCTATGCCCTTTTTCCCTTGGGTTTCCGGAGCCCAAGGGTCATCTTTATTTTAGCCCCCGGCGGTGCTCCTTCGAGTGTTGGTCCGAACCGAGCAACAAGGGCCACCACGGGGCAACTCGAGGGTTGGTTTTACTCGTAGCTTGACTTATCCGGTGTGCCCTGAGAACGAGGTACGTGCGACTCCTATCGGGATTTGTCGGCACATCCGGGCGGCTTTGCTGGTCTTGTTTTATTGCTGTCGAAATGTCTTGTAGCCGGATTCCGAGACTGATCGGGTCTTCCGGGAGAAGGAATATCCTTCGTTGATCGCGAGAGCTTATCATGGGCTAAGTTGGGACACCCTGCAGGTATAAACTTTCGAGAGCCGTGCAGCGGTTATGTGGCAGATGGGAATTTGTTAATATCCGTTGTAGTAAACTTGAAGTAAACTCTTCTAAAATACACCAACCATGTGCGTAACCGTGAGTGTCTCTTTTCGGGGTTGATCGAGGGGAGAACACGGTTTCTGGGTTATGTCTGATGTAAGTAGGAGTTCAGGATCACTTCTTGATCATTACTAGTTGACGACCATTCCTTTGTTTCTCTTCTCGCTCTCATTTGCGTATGTTAGCCACCATATATGCTTAGTCGCTGCTGCAACCTCACCACCTTACCCCTTCCTTCCCTTTTAAGCTTTGCTAGTCTTCATACCCATGGTAATGGGATTGCTAAGTCCTCGTGGCTCACAGATTACTACACCAACAGTTGCAGGTATAGGTTTGCGATGATCTTGACGCGAGAGCGGTGTTTCTGTTTTCGAGTTCTTCATCTGCTTCTTCGATCAGGGGATAGGTTCCAGGTCGGCAGCCTGGGCTAGCAGGGTGGATGTCGTTTGAGCTTCTGTTTATGTTTCATCCGTAGTCGGATGTTGACGTTGTTTGATGTATTGTTGTATTCTTGTGGCATTTGTGCCTTATGTATGTATCCCTATGTATTATGTAATGTTGATGTAATGATATCCACCTTGCAAAAGCGTTTCAATATGCGGGTCTATCCTTGGTGGGACAGTCGAGTTCCTTTTGGATAGGGTCGCATATTGGGCGTGACAAGTTGGTATCAGAGCCTCGACCGACCCTAGGAGCCCCCTTGTTTGATCGTGTAGTTTGGCCGTTGTTGAGTCTAGAAGAAAACTATTTTCGGAGTCTAGTTATATCGGAGAGTAGGAATTCTTTTTACTCCTCTGCCCCTTCGTCGCTGTGGTGAGGAATCTTGAAGTAGGTGTTTTGAATTACTCCTCTTCTCGTTCAAAAATTTTCTTTAGGATCACGCAGTTGGTTTTCCGATTGTTGGTTCTCATCTCTTTTCATCCGGTGCATTTTCTCGTCAAGTCGACTCGACCATCTTCATCTTTGCCAAGTTCAATCCTCAGTTCTTCCTCCGACGTCGTTTTTTTTCCTTGTCCGAAGTTGTCCTTGTTTTTCCCACCCGCCCTCCCTTCTTCCTCTCGGAACCGGAGTCCGCTATTGAGTATCCTTCTACTCGTGCGAAGTCTTTGCTTTCTTTCCTCAATTATTTCAACCGGTGCTTTTCTCTTCAAGATATTCGTCGGTTTCCCCTTCCAAGTTGCCTTTGTTTTCCCGCCCTCCCACCCTTTTTCTTCCCGGAGCCTGAGTCTTTTTCGACCATCAATTTCATTCGTGTGGAGCCTCTTCAGTGTTTCCTCAATTATTTTAACCGGTGAATTCTCGTCTCGTTCGTCATTCTTCATCCCTTTCTTTTTCGGTGCACTCAATTCAAGTTTTTCGGGTTAATCATATTCTTTTCCTTCGAAGTGTTCTCTTTGCTCGTTCGCCTCTCGCCAGTTTACCATTCCGGAGTGTGCAAGACATCTCAGGAGATTCGTCTGTGTTCCAATTAATTCGAGGTTGTCACCTCAGTCAAATATTTCAATCGTTCCGGTGTATCATTTCTCATTCGACAATCCTTTCCAACGGTGTTTCTTCTTAGTGGGCCCTAACCCACAGGTCTTTTCCCAGGATCTTACCTGACTCTTCTGATTTTCCCGGAGTTATTCCCAATTCTTTTCAAGTGTGACGTAAGAATGAATTTCATCAGTCACATGCCTTTTCCAAGATCGGTTTCAAATTCTTGTCATTGTTGGCTCAACCTCTTCGCTTTTTCGTTTCCCTGGAGTGCCTTAGCAATTTTGTGGTGTTTATCGTCGTCCTTTGAAGACCGAAGTAGAGTTTCTCTTAAATCTTGTCCGTTCTCCCGGAGGTTCACGGTGCTAGCTCGATGTTATCCTATCTAATTGTTTCCAGTCATGCAAATTCTTTTCATCCATCCGGAGTATGTCAGAAGTTGTTTTTCCGCTTCTTTCACCGAAGGCCATCATTCCAGTTATCGTTCTCTATCTATCCCGGTGCTTCATTCAAGTGTTCTGTAATCAGCTCGTCATCTCTTTGTTCTTGTGCATCTAAATTCCCTGAAGCATATTTGTTCTTCTAATTCTTCCCGGTGATTCAGCCCCTTTCATCAGTCATTTCCGAATTCTTACGGTGGTTCATTCAGGTTATTTTCCTTGTTTATCATATTAATCCATTCGTTCTTTTCAACCTACCGGTGATTCATGAAGTCCTTCTCAAGTTTGCGATATGTCACTTCTCAATTCTTTTTCAAGAAGAATAAGTAGTATGCAAAATCCATTGTTTGTCATCAATTTAATTTGATGAAGGATAAGCATACAATAAATCTTATTCTTATTTAATCCAAGCGAGTAATCCCTTCCTTCAGAGTTTGTTCTTGTTGAATAAATTCTAGATCCAAGTGTTTTCATCTTTTCTTTTCGGAGATCAAATTCCCTAGGCCATCTCGTCGGAACCTCCATCTAAATCATCGCAAGGCTCATCTTATTCTTTCATCCTTCATTCAATCTCATAATCTTTTGTTACCGGAGTTCTTCATGGTGGTTCTTCATGATTTAATTCATTCTTCAAGAGTTCATCAAGTATCATTCCATCCTCTGAAGTTCAAGTTCTATTCCTCCATGTTTTAGCCGGAGTGCTGCCTAAATCCTTCCAGTCTTATTCGTTTCTTATCTTGTTCTAACCGGAGTGCTTTCAGAGTCTATCTTGATTCCGTGAGTTTCGATTCTCGTCATTGTCGTCGTTCCTCTCTTCTTCTCGAGTGCTCTCGATTCTTTGCCTCTTCTCTCTTGCGTTTCTTGTTTCACCTCATCCCTTTTCCCTTCCGTCTCGGTCCTAAGATCTCGGGACGAGATCTCTTGTTAGTGGAGGAGTGTTGTAACGCCCCGGATTTGATGCGCTAGGTGTCTGCCAGTTATTCGCCGTCGTTGCCATGTCATTTGCTTGCATGTTGCACTTTGCCATGTTATCATCTGCTTTTCATATCATGTCATCATGTGCATCGCATTTGCATACGTGTTCGTCTCTTGCATCCGAGCATTCTCACCGTTGTCCGTTTTCCAATCTGGCACTCCTATGTCTCCCGGCGCCCCCTTTTGCCTCTTTTCGTGTGCGGGTGTTAAACTGTCTCGGAATGGACCGAGGTTTGTCAAGCGGCCTTGGTATAGCACCGGTAGACCGCCTGTCAAGTTTCGTGCCATTTGGAGGTCGTTTCATACTTCAACGGTTAACCGGGTAACCGTAAAGGCCTCTTTTGTGTGCAGCCCAACATCCCTTCCAAAGTGGCCCAAAACCCAGCAAACTCGCCTCCATGCTCTCGGTCGTTCGATCACGATCGCGTGGCCGAAAACCGCACCTCATTTGGACTCTCCTAGCTCCCTCTACCTATATATATGCCTTCTCCTTCCAAATTCGCGGTTCAAATCCTTCCCGAAACCCTAGCCCCTTCTTCCTCCGCGCACCGAACACGTCCGCCCGGCGCCGGACGCGTCCGCCGCCGCCGCTCCAGCCAACGGGAGCGCCACGTCGCCCAAGAGCTCCCACACCACACGGCCCGCCCAGCCAGGGGCAGGCCACACATCATCGCCGCTCGCGCTTGCATCCCCACCGCGCGCCTCGCCTCCCTCCCACAGCGTGCCGCCGCCGCCTCGTCGCCGACGACGGCCCTGAAGCGCCATTGGTTCGCCGCCTCCGCTGCCGGCAACCTCGCCTCCCGCCGCCCGATGGCTTCCGCCGCCGCGCCCTCCGGCATCCTCCGCCACGGTCCGCCTCAGCCGCCACAAGACGCCGAACCTCGCCGAGTCCGCGGCCCCGCCTCTCAGCGCCCCGACCGCGCCCGCCCGCCGCCATCGCCGCCCCATGCCCGGATCCGGTCGGCCCCACCTCGCCGGCGACCTCCTCGGCCTCGTCGGCGTCCCCCTCTTCTCCGGCCATCCTCCGCTGAAGCTCCGGCCAGATCCGCCCTGCCTCGGAATCCGTGCAGATCCAGAGGTTGACCCCGAATCCACTAAGTCCCAGATTTCTGTCATTTTCATGCCATATTCATCATGCCGTATCTCTGCATCCGTAGCTCCGTTTTGTGCGTATAATATGTCAAATTGTTCGCCTCGACGAGTACTTCATTTCAATCCATTGCACCATGTTCATTTGAGCTCATCTTGATTCCCGAAATGCTGTTAGAAGAGGGCTATGTGATGTTAGCTTCAGATTCTTATCAGAACAGGCACTTTTGTCATTTTTGCCATGATTGATGTGTGCACCCTATGAACTTTAGTCCTACATGTGTTTTGTAATATGCCATGCCATCTTTACCGGGGTGTATGCCATGTACTTTTTTGATCTCTGTGGTGACTAGCACAAGCATGCAAACTAGGCTTCTTGATGTTGTTGATTTCAGCCCCTGTTCTGCTGATATTTTTATGCCATGTAAACTTAATGCTACCGAGAGATCCATGCTTATTTTAAGATACTTCAGTAAGTATGTTTTGAACATATGGTTATTCTCTATCCATCCATGCCCTTTTGTGCAATTATGTAGTGCCATAGCTTGAGTCAATCGAGCTCTACTTTTGCTATAAAATGTTTCCTGGCAAGTTGTTTACATGTTATTCAATTTTGTCAAGGTTGTTGTAGTCGATCCGTGTCTGTTATGATGTTGTTCTTGCCATGTATAGCTTCTATGCCATGTCTTCTTACTGTGAGTTGCCTTGCCATGCCATGTATTGCTCTGTGGTGAGTGGTTCAAGCTCACCAACATGCCTACTTATCGTTGATCCTGCCATGTATGAATCTGTCATATAACTTGCTATGTTTACATGGGTGCCATCATATTTTCTGATCCCTTTTGGCTTATGGTCACTAAGGGACTTTTGTTATATGCTTTGAGTAGATTCATTCCATGTTCTAGTTTGACTTGATAGCTTACTTTAGCATGTTGTTTGATAGCTCTAAACATTGTAACCTGATGTTATTTCTGCTAAAGTCTGAAACTGTTATTATTTGCAATCTTGCCATGTCTTTTTGAGCATGTTCTAGTTGTTTCTGGAGATAGCTCAGTGTTCATGTTTTGTCATGCTTTACCTGTACTTCATGCCCATGCCTTTTGTTATTACGTTGAGATGCTGTAGCATGTTGTTTTGATGCTTGCAATATGCCTAGTTGCTGTTTTGGACAGATTGTTGTCATGACTTGTATAGAGTGTATGTGTTGATCCGTTGCTCCGTTTTGAGTGTGCTCTATATGAAACTTGCTTGATTTTGCATGTAGTTTCATATTATCATGTGGCATCCTTGTTTTGAGAGTGTTTGCTTGATGTTTGTATGCATTTTGCATCAATGCTATGTTTAACTTGTTTTGCTTATATCTTTTAGGCCGTAGCTCCGAATTTAATGAACTTTATATGCAACTTGACTAGAATTTCGTGTAGATCATCTTGGTGCATTTTAACTTGCTTTTTAACATCTTGAACATAAGATTTATTCAGATCTGGACCAATTTCGAAATTTGCATATGAGGACTTACCGGAATTGTTATATGTTGTTTCCGGCCTCATTTAAACTTGCCTTGATGTGTTGCTCTTGTTTGCATCATCTCTTGCCATGAGTAGCTTCATGTAGCTTTATCATGCATCATGCTTGATTGTGCATCATGTCTTGTCTATGTGTGGTGTGTTTACTATGTTGTGTGCTTCTTCTTGTTAGTTCCTGTTTCTTTGCGATCGTGAGGATTCGTTCGTCTACGCTTGGTTCGGCTTCATCCGTCCGTCTTCTTCATGGACTCGTTCTTCTTCCTTGCGGGATTTCAGGCAAGATGACCGTCACCCTGGATCTCATTACTATCATTGCTATGCTAGTTGCTTCGTTCTATCGCTATGCTGCGCTACCTATTACCTGTTTATCAAGCCATCCCAAATTGCCATGTCAGCCTCTAACCTTTGACACCTTTCCTATGCAAACCGCTGTTTGGCTATGTTACTGCTTTGCTCAGCCCCTCTTATAGCGTTGTTAGTTGCAGGTGAAGATGAAGTTTGTTCCTTGTTGGAACATGGAGATGTTGTTCCTTGTTGGAACATGTTTACTTGTTGGGATATCGCAATATATCTTATATTATTAATGCATCTATATACTTGGTAAAGGGTGGAAGGCTCGGCCTTATGCCTGTGTTTTGTTCCACTCTTGCCGCCTAGTTTCCGCTATATCGGTATTATGTTCCCGGATTTTGCGTCCCTAACGCTGTTGGGTGATTTATGGGACCCCTTGACAGTTCGCTTTGAATAAGACTCCTCCAAAGAAGGCCCAACATTGGTTTTACCATTTGCCTCACCTATGCCCTTTTTCCCTTGGGTTTCCGGAGCCCAAGGGTCATCTTTATTTTAGCCCCCCCGGGCCAGTGCTCCTTCGACTGTTGGTCCGAACCGAGCAGCCTGCGGGGCCACCACGGGGCAGCTCGAGGGTTGGTTTTACTCGTAGCTTGACTTATCCGGTGTGCCCTGAGAACGAGGTACGTGTGACTCCTATCAGGATTTTTCGGCACATTCGGGCGGCTTTGCTGGTCTTGTTTTATTGCTGTCGAAATGTGTTGTAGCCGGGATTCCGAGACTGATCGGGTCTTCCCGGGGAGAAGGAATATCCTTCGTTGATCGCGAGAGCTTATCATGGGCTAAGTTGGGACACCCCTGCAGGGTATAAACTTTCGAGAGCCGTGCCCGCGGTTATGTGGCAGATGGGAATTTGTTAATATCCGGTTGTAGTAAACTTGAAGTAAACTCTTCTAAAATACACCAACCGTAAAGCGAATCGTGAGTGTCTCTTTTCGGGTTGATCGAGAGGAGAACACGGTTTCGGGTTATGTCCGATGTAAGTAGGAGTTCAGGATCACTTCTTGATCATTACTAGTTGACGACCGTTCCTTTGTTTCTCTTCTCGCTCTCATTTGCGTATGTTAGCCACCATATATGCTTAGTCGCTGGTGCAACCTCACCACCTGTGACGCCCCAAGACCGGAGCTTCAGTTGCCTTCCAGGGTTTCCGAGTTTTGTCGTGTGATTTGTTTTGTTTGTGCATTCATCTTGTCATCTCTTGCATTGCATCATGTCATCATGCCATCATATCATTAATTTTAAAAACTCAACTAAATAAATTGCATGGATCTTCGGTCCATTTAAATCGAGGGAAGGGTGACTTCTCTTTATAACATATTCTCCCAATATTAGGGAGCTATATTAAAAATATTCCATTGTTTTGGAATCACTATAACCCACTTGCAAAATATCCCATGCCTTTTCTGCTCCGAGTTGACCTCAAGACCTTGCCAATATTATTTCATCATATTCCGGAGCTCCACCAAAAATCTGAACATTTTTGGACCTTCCCAAACCTCACTTCCTATTCAAATCATTTGAATTTAAATCAAATGAGTTTGAATTTAAATCTTGCATTCGTGCCTCTTTTTCTATTTTTTCCTGGATCGAGCATATTTTTGTGAGTCCGGGAAAATAATCCCCATGTCCAACTTCTTTCCCAAACCCTCTCTTTCTCTTTCCTGGATCGAGCATATTTTTGTGAGCCCCAGGTCCGAAGATGACCACGACCGCACATCTCTCCTTGTACCACTTTGGAGTTCGAGACCATCAAGTACCACTACGGTTCCTCAAGGCCGCCAAGTTCAACTACAGGGTGACGCGTCAAGTACCTTTACCGTCGTCTCCGGAAACGCCAAGTACCCCAACAATGTGTGTACCACTACGCCCGAGTTCCACTACAAGATGTACGACTACCATCGCGAGACCGCAAGTACCACGACAACCCGAAGGATTCGACCCGTCAAGTACCTCTTCGAAAACGAAACGTGTACCACTACCGACCCGTACCACTACCGTCGTCCGAAGACGTTGGATTCATCAAGTTCCTCCCAGCGAACGTGTACAACTACCGTCGCCATGTGAACAACTACTACCACTACGATATGTACCTCTACCATCGGCCCGTGAACGACTACTTCCCTCGAACGCGAACCGTCCGTTCGCTCCAAGGTATAACCCGAGACGACCGCGATGAGATGCCCTGCATGTATGAGTTGCACGATATGTTTGCACCGTGTCCAAATTGTCGCCGCTTGTTCCTCCTCGTTGCCATGCCATCGTCCCCATGGGAACCCGGTAGTCGGGAGCACCCCACCATTTCTAGCATGTTCCGCACATCCATACGCTTTCTTTTGCAATCGACATCTCAATCGAGTTATCGGAACCGAAATGTTGCCGTGGCACCATTTTCGGATTCGCTGCCGTGGCACCCTTTCTTCCACCACGGTGACACAATGCTTCATCATGCTCATGTTAACGTTTTCATAAAATTGCATAAAACTTGCACATGTCATCCGTGATCATGATAACAACATTTAAATGTTTAAAATTGTTGTTTGCATTAATTTGCTTAAATGCCATGCTAAAATGATTTATTTCATATCTAAATAACCGTAGCTCCATTTTAAATAAATTATATATGTAATTGGGGTAGAAAAATGCCTAGTTTAACATGGTGTACTTTATTTGCATGTTTAACAACTCTAAAATTGTGTTTAGGGCAGAACAGTAGCAAATTCGAAATATGCATATGAGGATTTTTTCCGGAATTGTTGTTGTTGTTTCCGGCCTCATTTAAACTTGCCTAGATAGGTAGTTTCATCATGCTTCACCTCTTGCCATGTTTAACAACATTTAATATTGTTTGGTAGCTTAAACGAGATCAAACTAAATAATTGATATGGTGTTTTGTCAATATGCAACCCGTTGCATATTGAGCTCCACTTAACTTGTAGTGTTGTTTGTGCATATTGTCATGCCAAGCCTCATTAAACCGGACATGCATCATACTCGCTTGTGCTTCATGCCATGTTTATGTGATGGTTGTTTACTATGTTGTTTGCTTCTTTCTGGGTTGCTTCTCTCGTTAGCTTCGGTTTCGTTCCGGAGTTGTGAGGATTCGTTCGACTTCATCCTTTTGTCTTCTTCATGGACTCGTTCTTCTTCCTTGCGGGATTTCAGGCAAGATGACCATACCCTCGAAATCACTTCTATCTTTGCTTGCTAGTTGCTCGCTCTTTTGCTATGCCTATGCTACGATGCCTACCACTTGCTATATCATGCCACCCGCATTGCCATGTCAAGCCCCTAACCATCCTTTCCTAGCAAACCGTTGTTTGGCTATGTTACCGCTTTGCTCAGCCCCTCTTATAGCGTTGTTAGTTGCAGGTGAAGATGAAGTTTGTTCCTTGTTGGAACATGGAGATGTTGTTCCTTGTTGGAACATGTTTACTTGTTGGGATATCATAATATATCTTATTTAATTAATGCATCTATATACTTGGTAAAGGGTGGAAGGCTCGGCCTTATGCCTGGTGTTTTGTTCCACTCTTGCCGCCCTAGTTTCCGTCATACCGGTGTTATGTTCCCGGATTTTGCGTTCCTTACACGGTTGGGTGATTTATGGGACCCCCTTGACAGTTCTCTTTGAATAAGACTCCTCCAAGGGCCCAACATTGGTTTTACCATTTGCCACCTAAGCCTTTTTTTCCTTGGGTTCTGCAGACTCAAGGGTCATCTTTATTTTAACCCCGGACCAGTGCTTCTTCGTCTGCTGGCCCAAACCGAAGCGATGTCCGGCGCCCCACAGGCAATCAGGGTCTATGCCAACCCGACGTCTTGCTCATCCGGTGTGCCCTGAGACCGAGATATGTGCAGCTCCTATCAAGATTTGTCGGCACATCCGGGCGGCTTTGCTGGTCTTGTTTTATTGCTGTCGAAATGTCTTGTAGTCCGGGATTCCGAGACTGATCGGGTCTTCTCGGTAGAAGGAATATCCTTCGTTGACCGTGAGAGCTTATCATGGGCTAAGTTGGGACACCCCTGCAGGGTATTATCTTTCGAAAGCCGTGCCCGTGGTTATGAGGCGGATGGGAATTTGTTAACGTCCGGTTGTAGAAAACCCGAAGTTGATCTTAATTAAAATACACCAACCGCGTGTGTAACCGTGATGGTTTCTTCTCGGAGTCCGGAAGTGAACACGGTGTTGGAGTTATGTTTGACGTAAGTAGTTTCAGGATCACTTCTTGATCATAGTTGTTCGACCGTGCTTTTGCCTTCTCTTCTCGCTCTCTTTTGCGAATGTAGCCACCATATATGCTAGTCGCTTGCTGCAGCTCCACCTCACTACTCTGTCCTACCTTTAAGCTTAAATAGTCTTGATCTCGCGAGTGTGAGATTGCTGAGTCCCCGTGACTCACAGATACTTCCAAAACCAGTTTGCAGGTGTCGATGAAACCGTGCAGGTGACGCATCCGAGCTCAAGGAGGAGCCCGATGAAGATCTTGCTCTTTGTGTTGTTTCATTTCAGTTGATCAGTAGTGGAGCCCAGTTGGGACGATCGGGGATCTGTGTAGCATTTGGGGTAGTCTTCTTTTATTTTGGTTCCGTAGTCGGACCTTGATTGTATCTGTATGATGTAATGCTTTACTCATGTATTGTGTGAAGTGGCGATTGTAAGCCAACTGTGTATCTCTTTCCCTTATGTATTACATGGGTTGTGTGAAGATTACCTCACTTGCGACATTGCTTTCAATGCGGTTATGCCTCTAAGTCGTGCTTCGACACGTGGGAGATATAGCCGCATCGAGGGCGCTAAAGTTGGTAATCGAGCCTTCCCGACTTAAGAGCCCCCTACTTGATTGTTTGTTGGCGTTGTTGAGTCTAGAACGGAAAATGTTTTGAGTCTTAGGATTATATATATCGGAGAGTAGATTCTTTTACTCCTCGGTCCTTAAATCGCTCTGGTGAGGCATCCCGACGTAGATGTTTTGACTCTCCTCTCCTCAAATTTCACTAAAAAATTTTAGGATCACGCTGGTATCTTGGAATCGTTCGATGGTTTTGTGACGAGAACATTGTTCTTGGTGCCTCGACATTTAGGGGTTGTGGCGGTGTCCCGGGAGTTGAGCTCCGAGGTGTTGTCGTCACAATTTTATCGTTGCAGATTCGGAATACCCGAGCTTTGCCGACATCGAAATCTCTTTTGTGCAGTTGTTGGTGAGATAACCTCGATAACCCGATCTTCGGGGCGAGCTCGAGAGTATTGCCATGACTCAGTATAACGGATGCTTTTGAAGGTCGAGGTAAGCGATTTCGAAGGTTTCTTGGTTATGTGTTGAAGGATGGATACAGCTGGATCTAGGTATTGTTAGTTTGGGTGATATATTTTGTGTCCCCTGTATCCCCAACACCAGATTGCATAACCAGAAAGTTTCGGGAGTTTATAGGTGGGAATTCAAGTAGCTCCTAGAATATCTTTTCGACAGATGCATGATATGGGATTGGGTAAATCTCTATCATATGTATTTGTTCCGGCTTATTCTGCAAGCCAAATCCTTTGTTTGTTTTATTTGCGGTATTCGAGTTGCTTCAATGTCAAGTGTTGATTCCATACCTTATTCTAAATGGTGTTCTCATATTTCTATGTGGATGCTAATCCTTCTTGTTCACCAAGGTCGTCTTTTCAATCCTTTCCAACCGTGTGCTTCTCTCCAATTAAATCTGATCATTGCAACATTCGCAAGATCAATTCTAAGTTTTTTCTCAACGGTGTTCGTTTCATCCGACCCAAGTTGTTTTGTTTTCCCACCCTCCCACCCCTTTTTCTTCAAGGACTCAGATTTCTTAATCAAGTATCCATTTTATTGAGTGAAGTTTCTTCATTCTTTTCCTTTAATGTTTTATCCGGTGATTTCTCATGAAGACGCTAAGGAAGCTTCAACATTATCATTGTTCCATTCTAATTTTCTTCTCCGGTGGATTTAGTTCAAGATATCGGTGTTGATATTATCCCTTTTTCCTCTTGTCACAATGCTTTCTCATGCCGGTGTATCTCCTAATCATTCACTTCTCCCTATTCATTTGGTTGGGAGTGATGAAGATATCTCTGAAGATTCAAGTTTCAATTTCTCAATTCACTCAAGTTCCTTTGAGGATGCTATCTCATTCAACCCATTTAATTCAACCGGTGCAATCTCTCTTTTCAAGCAATCGTTCAACGGTGTTTCTTTTGAGTGGGCCCTAACCCACAGGTCTTTTCCCAGGATCTTATCTGACTATTCTAATTTATCCGGAGCGATTCTAAAATTCATTGCAAAGTTTGATGTAAGGATGAATTATATTCAGTCAAATGTCTTTCTCCAAGATCTTTCAAATTCTTTCATCGTTGGTTCAACCTTTCTAATTTTCATCCCGGAGTATCTCAACAATTCATGGCGGTGTTTCTCATCGTCATTCTCAACATTTGAAGACCGAAGAAGAGTTTCTCTTAAATCTTGCTCCATTCTCTTCAAGATTCATGGTTCTAGCTTGATGCCATCATCTCATAATTATTTTCGATTGTGAGAATTCTTTTCACCCATCCGGAGTAATTCAGGAGTCTTTTCAGTTTGATTCTCCGGAGCCCATCATCTCAGAATTATTCATTCAAGCGTTCAACTCTTGTTTTCCAAATCTCACCGGTGCATCATCGAAATATCCTCTAATCAGTTCATGATCTCTCCGTTCTCATGTATCTAAATTCTCTCAAGTATCTTCGTTCATTTCTAATTCCTTCGGCGATTCGTTCTTTTCTTCGTTCATTTTCAATTCTTACGGTGGTTCGTTCAAGAGTTCTCTTCCTTCGTTATCATATAGATTCATTCGTTCTTTCCAATCCTACCGCGGATTGTTGAAGACCTTCCCAAGTTGAAAAATCTCTCTTCAATCCTTTTCAACGAGAATAAGTAGTATGCCTAATCCGTTGCTTGTCATCAATCTAAATTGGTGAAGGATCGCATAACATAATTCTTGTTCTTGTTTCATCCAAGTGATTGATTCTTTCTTCGGAGTTAAGTAATGGTATCAATTTCTCAGTTCTAAGTTGTTCATCTCTCCTTTCCGGAGTTTGTTCATGATGAATAAATTCTTGATTTCATTTGTTCATCTTTCTCTCCGGAGTTCCAAGTTTTCTCGGCTATATCATTTCAAAGCTTCATCTTATCACTGCAAGGCTTCACCTTGTGTTGTCAACTTCTCTTTCTTGTATCATCCTTTTGTTTACCGGAGTTCTTCATGGAGGCTCTAGATGATGGTTCGTCAAGGATTCTTTTAATTATTAATTGTTCTTCAAGATTTCTCTCGGAGTTATGATCCGCCAAGCTATACTCAAAATTGAACATGGTGCTCAACACATGCTTTGTTTTGAGGAGTTCAAGTATTCTTCTTCTTGCATTTCGAAGTGCAATTCGTTCTACCTTACCATTTGAGACGGTGTTATGTCATTGTTGATAATTTTCCTTCGCGTTTCATGATTCACAGATTTTCAAGAGTGACATATTTAACTCCATCATTTTATATTTGTTCAAGAGATCTTTTCAACCATCAATCTCTTCGTTGGAGTTATCTTGTGTCATGTTACACCTAAAGCCTTCCTTAAGGAATGTTGCTCTTTCCGATGATTACCTATGACCCAAGTTCTTCATTTGTCCTCTCGGTGAAATAAGTTTCTCGTCTCCTTGTTGATATCAATCCAATCATTTGTTTCCGTTGGTGGCAGAAACTCACCTCATAATTTTGAGATGTTTGCCATAAGCCCACAACAAGCTTGTTCTTTTCGTTGTTGGTTTTCCAACAACTCCGCTCTAACCTTCTTGGCAAGGATGCTTCAAAAATTCAATTGTGGTAGAAGTTACCATTATCTTCTCCGTTCTTTTCTTTCCAACCATCTAGTTTTTTTTTCATTGCATTCTTTCATTTCTATCGGAGGCATTGTGATGTTGCTATTTTCACCCATCACCTCGTTTTACCAAGATCAAGTTCTTCTCGTACTTATCCATTTAACCGGAGTGTTGGGTCTATCATCCCTCTTTTAATCAGAGTCTCATCCAGGTGCTTTCATTTTGCCAAGTTCATGTTCAATTCCTTCCATTTTTCAGTCGGAGTGCTGTCCAAATTATATCGATCTTATTCTTCCTCTCTCATCTTGTCTTAACCGGAGTGGTTTCGAATTCTATCTTATCCCTTAAACTCTTGATTCATGTCTTTGCAACCTTCAAGTTCTCGTAATGTTCCTTGTTCCTCTTTTCTAACAGATTGTTTGCAATCTTCGTTGTTTTGTTTCCTTCATATTTCTCAACCTCTCAAGGTTCGTGGTTTCACTCTTTTGTCAAAGAAGCAACTTTGTTTTACCTCTTCCTCTTCCGTTTTTCTCCGGTGCCATCCTAGATCTCGGGACGAGATCCTCTCGTAGTGGTGGAGTGTTGTGACGCCCCAAGACCGGAGCTTCAGTTGCCTTCCAGGGTTTCCGAGTTTTGTCGTGTGATTTGTTTTGTTTGTGCATTCATCTTGTCATCTCTTGCATTGCATCATGACATCATGCCATCATATCATTAATTTTAAAAACTCAACTAAATAAATTGCATGGATCTTCGGTCCATTTAAATCGAGGGAAGGGTGACTTCTCTTTATAACATATTCTCCCAATATTAGGGAGCTATATTAAAATATTCCATTGTTTTGGAATCACTATAACCCACTTGCAAAATATCCCATGCCTTTTCTGCTCGAGTTGACCTCAAGACCTTGCCAATATTATTTCATCATATTCGAGCTCCACCAAAATCTGAACATTTTGGACCTTCCCAAACCTCACTTCCTATTCAAATCATTTGAATTTAAATCAAATGAGTTTGAATTTAAATCTTGCATTCGTGCCTCTTTTTCTATTTTTTTCCTGGATCGAGCATATTTTTGTGAGTCCGGGAAAATAATCCCCATGTCCAACTTCTTTCCCAAACCCTCTCTTTCTCTTTCTTCTCTCTAATTCTTTTCTGCTTAAGAGTAGAGAGAGAGCAGCCTTGCAGCCCAGACTGGCCTCCCAACCCCCCCAGCGGCCCAAGGCCTTGGCCCAGCCGTGCCTCCCCACCAGGCAGACCCATCTGCCACTAGGCCAGGCCGGCCCACCAATCCCCGTGAGGCCCAACCCTTCCTAACCCTAGCCCCGAAGGCCAGCCCAGCCTCGCTCCTCGACTCCCTCCAGCGGCCGTCACGCCTCCGATCCCCATCTCTCCTCTCTCCTGCTCCTGATTCCTTCTCCCTCCTCTCGATCCTTCCTCCCTCATCTCCCTCGCAGCCTCTCGTCCCGTCCGCCTCGCGACCCGTCGCCACCCGCCGCCGTCGACCTCCTCGAGGGCCACCCGCGCCCTCAACCCTCCTCTCGCGTCGCCCGCCTCCGTGGTCCTCCCCGCCGCCTTGGTCTCGCAGGAGCGCCCAGCTCGCCTCCACCTCCTCGCCGGGCGGCCTGAGCGCCCGCGCCTCAACTCTCCTCCTCGTCGCCCCTCCGGTCGCTGCGACCAGGCGCAGCCACCTCATGGCCCCTGCCTCGCGTCGCCCTCCATCGTCACGCGCCGCCCTGCCCGGATTCGTCGGCCCCTGCCATGGCCGCGCCTCCCTGCGCCAAGTCCGGCCGCCGTGCCGCTGTTTCCCGTCGCTCCACCTCCTGCAAGTTCGACCCCGCACTGCTGCTCCTCTGCTTCGTCCTCTGGCGCGACCATCTCCTCCCCGACGCCTTGCTGCTGCTGTAGCTGCAAGACCACCACGGCACCGTCATGGAGCCCAGGTCCGAAGATGACCACGACCGCGCATCTCTCCTTGTACCACTTTGGAGTTCGAGACCATCAAGTACCACTACGGTTCCTCAAGGCCGCCAAGTTCGACTACAGGGTGACGCGTCAAGTACCTTTACCGTCGTCTCCGGAAACGCCAAGTACCCCAACAATGTGTGTACCACTACGCCCGAGTTCCACTACAAGATGTACGACTACCATCGCGAGACCGCAAGTACCACGACAACCCGAAGGATTCGGACCGTCAAGTACCTCTTCGAAAACGAAACGTGTACCACTACCGACCCGTGTACCACTACCGCCGTCCCGAAGACGTTGGATTCATCAAGTTCCTCCCCGAAAACGAACGTGTAAAACTACCGTCGCCATGTGAACAACTACTTCCACTACGATATGTACCTCTACCATCGGCCCGTGAACGACTACTTCCCTCTACGAAACGCGAACCGTCCCGTTTGAACGCTCCGAAGGTATAACCCGAGACGACCGCGATGAGATGCCCCTGCATGTATGAGTTGCACGATATGTTTGCACCGTGTCCGAAATTGTCGCTCGCTTGTTCCTCCTCGTTGCCATGCCATCGTCCGTGGGAACCCGGTAGTCGGGAGCACCCCACCATTTCTAGCATGTTCCGCACATCCGCACGCTTTCTTTTGCACCGACATCTCAATCGAGTTATCGGAACCGAAATGTTGCCGTGGCACCATTTTCGGATTCGTTGCCGTGGCACCCCTTTCTTCCACCACGGTGACACAATGCTTCATCATGCTCATGTTAACGTTTTCATAAAATTGCATAAAAACTTGCACATGTCATCCGCATCATGATAACAACATTTAAATGTTTAAAATTGTTGTTTGCATTAATTTGCTTAAATGCCATGCTAAAATGATTTATTTCATATCTAAATAACCGTAGCTCCATTTTAAATAAATTATATATGTAATTGGGGTAGAAAAATGCCTAGTTTAACATGGTGTACTTTATTTTCATGTTTAACAACTCTAAAATTGTGTTTAGGGCAGAACAGTAGCAAATTCGAAATATGCATATGAGGATTTTTTCCGGAATTGTTGTTGTTGTTTCCGGCCTCATTTAAACTTGCCTAGATAGGTAGTTTCATCATGCTTCACCTCTTGCCATGTTTAACAACATTTAATATTGTTTGGTAGCTTAAACGAGATCAAACTAAATAATTGATATGGTGTTTTGTCAATATGCAACCCGTTGCATATTGAGCTCCACTTAACTTGTAGTGTTGTTTGTGCATATTGTCATGCCAAGCCTCATTAAACCGGACATGCATCATACTCGCTTGTGCTTCATGCCATGTTTATGTGATGGTTGTTTACTATGTTGTTTGCTTCTTTCCGGGTTGCTTCTCTCGTTAGCTTCGGTTTCGTTCCGGAGTTGTGAGGATTCGTTCGACTTCATCCTTTTGTCTTCTTCATGGACTCGTTCGACTTCATCCTTTTGTCTTCTTCATGGACTCGTTCTTCTTCCTTGCGGGATTTCAGGCAAGATGACCATACCCTCGAAATCACTTCTATCTTTGCTTGCTAGTTGCTCGCTCTTTTGCTATGCCTATGCTACGATGCCTACCACTTGCTATATCATGCCACCCACATTGCCATGTCAAGCCCCTAACCATCCTTTCCTAGCAAACCGTTGTTTGGCTATGTTACCGCTTTGCTCAGCCCTCTTATAGCGTTGTTAGTTGCGGTGAAGATGAAGTTTGTTCCTTGTTGGAACATGGAGATGTTGTTCCTTGTTGGAACATGTTTACTTGTTGGGATATCACAATATATCTTATTTAATTAATGCATCTATATACTTGGTAAAGGGTGGAAGGCTCGGCCTTATGCCTGGTGTTTTGTTCCACTCTTGCCGCCCTAGTTTCCGTCATACCGGTGTTATGTTCCCGGATTTTGCGTTCCTTACATGGTTGGGTGATTTATGGGACCCCCTTGACAGTTCGCTTTGAATAAGACTCCTCCAGCAAGGCCCAACATTGGTTTTACCATTTGCCACCTAAGCCTTTTTTCCCTTGGGTTCTGCAGACTCAAGGGTCATCCTTATTTTAACCCCCGGACCAGTGCTCCTTCGAGTGCTGGCCCAAACCGAGCGATGTCCGGCGCCCCCTGGGCAATCAGGGTCTATGCCAACCCGACGTCTTGCTCATCCGGTGTGCCCTGAGACCGAGATATGTGCAGCTCCTATCAGGATTTGTCGGCACATTCGGGCGGCTTTGCTGGTCTTGTTTTATTGCTGTCGAAATGTCTTGTAGTCCGGGATTCCGAGACTGATCGGGTCTTCTCGGTAGAAGGAATATCCTTCGTTGACCGTGAGAGCTTATCATGGGCTAAGTTGGGACACCCCTGCAGGGTATTATCTTTCGAAAGCCGTGCCCGCGGTTATGAGGCGGATGGGAATTTGTTAACGTCCGGTTGTAGAAAACTCGAAGTTGATCTTAATTAAAATACACCAACCGCGTGTGTAACCGTGATGGTTTCTTCTCGGCGGAGTCCGGGAAGTGAACACGGTGTTGGAGTTATGTTTGACGTAAGTAGTTTCAGGATCACTTCTTGATCATAGTTGTTCGACCGTGCTTTTGCCTTCTCTTCTCGCTCTCTTTTGCGAATGTAGCCACCATATATGCTAGTCGCTTGCTGCAGCTCCACCTCACTACTCTGTCCTACCTTTAAGCTTAAATAGTCTTGATCTCGCGGGTGTGAGATTGCTGAGTCCCCGTGACTCACGATACTTCAAAACCAGTTTGCGGTGTCGATGAAACTGTGCGGTGGCGATCCGAGCTCAAGGAGGAGCCGATGAAGATCTTGCTCTTTGTGTTGTTTCATTTCAGTTGATCAGTAGTGGAGCCCAGTTGGGACGATCGGGGATCTGTGTAGCATTTGGGGTAGTCTTCTTTTATTTTGGTTCCGTAGTCGGACCTTGATTGTATCTGTATGATGTAATGCTTTACTCATGTATTGTGTGAAGTGGCGAATGTAAGCCAACTGTGTATCTCTTTCCCTTATGTATTACATGGGTTGTGTGAAGATTACCTCACTTGCGACATTGCTTTCAATGCGGTTATGCCTCTAAGTCGTGCTTCGACACGTGGGAGATATAGCCGCATCGAGGGCGTTACACCACCTTACCCCTTCCTTCCCTTTTAAGCTTTGCTAGTCTTGATACCCATGGTAATGGGATTGCTGAGTCCTCGTGGCTCACAGATTACTACACCAACAGTTGCAGGTACATGTTTGCGATGATCTTGACGCGAGAGCAGTGTTTCTGTTTTGGAGTTCTTCTTCTGCTTCTTCGATCAGGGGATAGGTTCCAGGTCGGCAACCTGGGCTAGCAGGGTGGATGTCGTTTGAGCTTCTGTTTATGTTTCATCCGTAGTCGGATGTTGACGTTGTTTGATGTATTGTTGTATTCTTGTGGCATTTGTGTCTTATGTATGTATCCCTATGTATTATGTAATGTTGATGTAATGATATCCACCTTGCAAAAGCGTTTCAATATGCGGGTCTATCCTTGGTGGGACCGTCGAGTTCCTTTTGGATAGGGTCGCATATTGGGCGTGATAAGGTTCCTCACCAAAAAGAACCAAATAGTCGACTGTCCGGACGCCGAAGCCGTAGCAGCTTTCAAACACAACGTCCGAGACGAATGGCTCGCCAGACACCTCGGCCAGGAGAAGCCTTGAACAATGGCCGCACTAACAAGCCTCATGACCCGCTTTTGCGCGGGAGAGGATAGCTGGCTAGCAAGATGCAGTACCAGCGACCCAAGTACATCGGAAGTCTGTGATGGGAATGAGAAACCACGGCGCAGCAAGGACCAGCGCCGGACTAAGGGGAACGGTCCACAGAGCGCGGCAGTCAACGCCGGATTCAAAAGCTCACGACAGAACAATAAAAAACTGCCCCTTAAGGACAATAGCTACGAGCTATCCAACTTAAACAAAATCTTGGGCAAGATATGCCAAATCCACAGTACTCCCGGGAAGCCTGCAAACCATACCCACAGAGATTGTTGGGTCTTCAAGAAGTCCGGCAGACTCAACGCCGAACACAAGGGGCTCGACACACCAAGTGAGGATGATGACGAGCACCACAAGCAGAGCCCCGGAAAACAAAAGAATTTCCCACAAAAAGTCAAAACAGTGAACTCACTTCAAGTAACAAAAGGGAAAAACAGAGCGGCACCCATAGAAACACGTGCCGCACGGTCTATCCCAGCAGAGTCCCAACGATGGTTGTCAAAACCAATCACCTTCGATCATCAGGACTATTCCGGAAGTATACGGAGCGCAGGATGGACTGCCTTGATATTAGATCCTATAATCGACGGACTCCAATTTACACAAGTCCTAATGGACGGAGGTAGCGATCTAAACCTGCTATATCAGGACACAATTCGCAAAATGGGGATAGACCCAACCAAAATTTGCCATAGCAACACCTCCTTCAAAGGGGTAATGCCAGGCATGTATGCCCATTGTACGAGATCCCTACTGCTAGAAGTTGGGTTCGGCTCATCCGACAACTTCCGCCGGGAAAAGTTAACTTTCCACATCGCCCCATTCGAAAGTAGCTATCAAGCACTACTGGGGCGTGAAGCTTTCGCCCGCTTTAACACAATACCGCATTATGCATCTCTTACACTTAAAATGCCCGGTCCACGCGGCATCATCTCATTAAAAGGGAGTATTAAGTGTTACTCGAGCACGGAAGAACTTGAGACTGCCTTGACAGCCCCACACCAATCCGGCTCCGCTAATCAAAGCACCTGAATAGGTCATTCAAACCCTGGACGCGGCTAGACGAGTCCGGCGCATACTAGCGGCATACCCCCATACAAGGGGTTGCACGCACGTACAACAAGAGACAATAAAGCTCAATTTTATTTACCTTCCGAACCGTACTTTGTTTATTTAATATAAAGTACATTTCCTGCACGATATTTTTTCTTTTCAACTAAGTTCTTCTCTTTTACAGATGATCATCGTGCTACACCCGTCCAGGATACGGCACAACGGAGACACAGGCGCAGACGTGCAGCAGGGACCCGTCGCAAGGATTCTTTTCAGATTAAGACCCTGCGTAAACCTTTTTTTCGTCTCTTGTTGATACATCCCCGGTTTCTTACTATAACCGAGGAGGAGGCTGGCGTTTTGGCATCGGCCGCGTCAGAATTTTGCACGTACCTGGACACCAGGGGCTTAGGGCATTATTCTGCCCGTTTTCGTAAAGACCGAATACCTTAGGGAGTATTCGGCGTCTCGAGTTAGGCCTTATATGCATCAACTCCGAATCATGTCTTTGGTCAAATGTTGGGTTTGCCCGGCTCCCATGTTTTGGTACCTTACGTTCCGTTATATCGGCTAACGTAGCGTTGGGAGAACCACTGCGATTGTTCCCCGGTTGAGCTGGGTTGAGCACCTCAGTGGAGAAAGCTAAAACTGACTGTCATGATATAGCGTGAGACTGGTCAACCACTCGATGACCCAGCGGAATATTTAGAATTCCCCCGTGTCGGTGTCAAAACCGGCGGATCTCGGGTAGGGGGTCCCGAACTATGCGTCTAGGCGGATGGTAACAGGAGACAAGGGACACGATGTTTTTACCCAGGTTCGGGCCCTCTCGATGGAGGTAATACCCTACTCCTGCTTGATTAATTTTGATGATATGGGTAGTACAAGAGTAGATCTACCACGAGATCAGAGAGGCTAAACCCTAGAAGCTAGCCTATGGTATGATTGTTGTTTGTCCTAAGGACTAAAACCCTTCGGTTTATATAGACACCATATAGGGTTAGGGTTACACAGAGTCGGTTACAATGGTAGGAGATCTACATATCCGTATCGCCAAGCTTGCCTTCCACGCCAAGGAAAGTCCCATCCGGACACGAGAAGAAGTCTTCAATCTTGTATCTTCATAGTCTAGGAGTCCGGCCAAAGATGATAGTTCGGCAATCCGGACACCCCCTAGTCCAGGACTCCTCAAGAGCCCTGAACCAGGCTTCAATGACGACGAGTCCGCGCGCATATTGTCTTCGCATTGCAAGGCGGGTTCCTCCTCGAATACTTCATAGAAGGTTTTGAACACAAGGATAGTGTCCGGCTCTCCAAAACAAGTTCCACATATCACCGTAGAGAATAATTTTTGCACAGATCTGTTGACGTATTCCGGGCGTGACATCACACCACGGCCAAGCCTTCATTGAATCGTTTTTACTATCCCACCTCAGCGCTAGCGTTTAGCGGTGTTTCTTGGCACGTCTTATCAAAGCGTAGATCGTGCCCCTTATTCCGGGATTCTCATCAAATACGGACATGGGTAACCCAACCGTGCCCATTGGCACGCCTCCTCTATCGAAGGCGAGTCCTAATCGACCACGGGGAGGGCTCTTGGTATTCAAGCTCTTTATAAGGAGACCAAGGCCCTCTTCCTTTTTCCACCCTCCATCGAGTTCGCCTCGCGCTTCGAGTTCTAACACCCAAAGCTTCAGATTTAGGCGCTTGAACTTCGACGATGTCGGCTCCGACCAGCTCGGCGATGGATGTCTTCTTCCGTCACGTAAGAAGATGTGCTAAAGCTGCGAGACGCCCGTATTTAACCGGCGAGATTTCAGATAGGCTGCTGCTCCAGGGCAGGTCATTCCCATTCCCGAGCCCGGCGAGGCGTGGTGTTAAGTATCTCACTTTCTTGAGGTTTAGGCTTCCGACGGATCCCTTTGTGCGGGGGCTCATGTTTTATTATGGGCTAGATTTCCATGACTTGAATCCGAGTCCATCCTCCATATCTCGTCATTCATTGTCAGTATGTGAAGCCTTCCTCCATATTACCCCTCACTTTGGATTGTGGCTCAAGACCTTCAAGGTGGGCCAAGATGATCGAGGGCAACAAGCGAGAGTCGGAGGCGGTCATAAGCAAGTGTGCTGATGCTCCGTGGTCCGAGTGATCTTTTCAAGAGGAGCTTGGTTTGTGGCAACCGGAGTGGTTTTATATCACCGCTCCCAGGGGCACCAAATGGGTGGCGCCACCGGCCTTCCGCTCAGGTCCACCACAACGGCTGGCATCCTGGGTCAACCGAGGGCTCGACTGGGGGCCGTCCAAGGACGTTCCTGTGTTGCAGGGCCATATTCGAGACCTCCAAGAAAGAGAGATCAATCTGGTCGTGGCGGCGCATGTTATGCTGATTCAGCGCCTTCTGCCCTGCAAACGTCGCCCCCTCCATCTGTGGGAGTTTAATCCAGAGGGACCACGAGCTCTCCAACATTTTATGGGCGCGACGCCCAAGGAGATGTATAAACTGTTCTTCGAATCACAGGAGAAGTGTCCGGACTTGACCGAGGACACAGGTCTAAGCTGCAATCACCCAGATACTCAAGTAAGTAACCCTGTAACCGGATAGGCTGTTCATTCATTTATCATATATATGGCCTTTAAGGGAGCCGTTTCTTGAACATGAGTGGATAGCCAAGGCAAAGTTGTTAAGGTGTCCGGCTCCCCTCCCAGAGAACACGCCGGATCCCATGCTGACCAAAATGTTGAAGGCCGCGCCTTTTAAAGAAGGCGAAGGGGGGAGCAGGGAAGCAACTGCCTCCGCGAAGGAGGCTTCCAAGGAAGAGGGGATCAGGGATCCTCCCCTCCAAGGGGAGAAGAGGACCGCTTCCGAAGACCCGGAAGCCAAGGCCTCAAAACAGGGAAAGAAGTCTTTGTCAGAAAGTCCGGCGCCGGGAAGTATCCCAGCCGCACTATTTCCCCTAGGGGATCAGCCCTCCAGCGAGCCGTAAGTAAAAAGAAGGGGTCCTGTGAATAAAGAACATCCCTGTATTTATTTCTGAAGATAACCGAAATTGTACCTTGTAGTTTGGATCTTAGCCCTTCTCAGTAGAGCTCGTCTTCGGGGGATCTTCTTCCGGAGATGATGGAGAGCGAAACGCCTCCATCTACCGCACCTTCATGCGAGGCGGACGACCCTGAGGTGTCGTTGCGGAGGGTTTCCCCGAGTCCGGCGGGGCCGGAAGTTCCGGCGCCAACTGGCGTGCGGTTGGAGGAGCTGAAGGATCTGCTCGGGCGAGCGGCTATCTCAGAAGATCACCGTGCGCTAATGGGTATGGTGATTGAAAGAATTGCATCCACTGAGAGCGGATTGCATGAAGCCATTAGAATCTTACTGACGGGGTTCGAGTTACGCAAAAATGATGTACCTTCTGACAGTTATGCATATAGAATGCGCCCTGTATAGATAGTAGCCCCTGAGACTCGGTATGTTGTCAAAATTGACAGCGTGCCAAGGATCATAATCTCAATTATAACATATCGCCGCTCCTAAATAGGTGGCGGGGCGTCCGGTGGCCAGCCGGACTGATGAATTTGCCGAACTAAAGCGGCAACTTGACGAGGCAGATGCGGACATCTCGCTTGTCAATAAGCGGTTTGACGAGTCACAAGGTATGCGACTTCTTTGCGGACGCATGGTAAGGGAGCTTGACGCCCGTGCCTTACTACTTGTATGCTTTATGTAGGTTGTGCCGCTGCTGTGGAGGAGCTGTGGGCGGAAATCGCCCGAGATAAAGAGCAAGCCAAATAATAGTCTGCGGCGCTTTAAGAGGCGGCGAAGAGCTAAAAGCGAGCGGGCTGCTCATCGCCAAGAAAGAGGAAATGGCCGATATGGCCATAAAGTTGATGAATGCTACCGACCGCTCTGGGGTTCTTGAAAAAGAACGTCAAGCGGAGCAAGAGGACCTGAAAAAGGCCACCGCCGGGCCAAGGATGCCGCTCCGCAATGAGAGCTGCAAAGGAAGAGCTGCGTCGGGCTGTGGATGTTGCTGCTGGAAAGCCTTTTCTCTGCGGAGGAAGTTCACGGATCCGGTATGCTCGCTTGGACGGTTGTGGAGTTGGACGATGCTTATCTGGATTTAGCGGCGAGTGCCATGGACGCGATCGAAAGCACTTCCGAGGCGGAAGAAGTGCGAAGGGAAGAGATGTTTTTATCGCGGTTCCATAGTCCGGGCGTCCTCTTCCGTTAGCGATCGGTTGGCCGAATGGGCCGAGCTGAATAGGTTGTCCGGACTTGCCATGAAGGCCGTCGTGACTCATTTGTGGCCGAAAAGCTCCAAGCCGAAGAGTTATTTTGGCTTGATGCAACAGTTCCTTGGTGCGGTGCCGCATATCGATGCAATGAAGCGGTCAGCATGCATAGAGGGAGCGCGGATGGCTCTTGCCCATGGCAAGACATATTGGGCGGAGATGAAGGCCACCGACGTTGCATCCCAAGATTCGGACAAAAGTCGAGTACCTGCCGAGCACTACTTTGAGGAAGTCTGCAGGCGCTAAGCTTAATAGAGGCGCATGCTCAAGGATATTATGTTTAAATGACATGTATGATTTGTGAAAACAATGTTTCAATACAATATAAGAGATTTTTATACTTGTGCGTTCAAGTATTAAAACGCCTCCTATGCGGCCGTTGATGTATATGTGTATATAACCTGAAAGATGGCAGTCTTGACCCCACGCACATAGTGCGGGGTGTTTGCAAAAAGCGATTTTCACACTTAATCCAACGTCTTGGTCCTGTGAAGGAGGTGATAGCGTAGCAAACTAGGCAACCGGACTATAATGCTTTATCACTTTCACTTAGCCATAGGAGCTCGATGGTGGGGCTACTATATAGCCGCTAGGGGCACCGCTCTTCGAATTCATGCGGCAGATGTGCTGACGAAAGCCGAAACGCCTTCGTCAATGCGGGGAATTCTAAAAATTCCGCTGGGTCATCAGTGGTTGACCAGTCTCACGCTATATCATGACATCAGTTTTAGCTTTCTCCTTTGAGGTGCTCAACCCAGCTCAACCGGGCACAATCGCGGTGGTTCTCCCAGCGCTACCTTAGCCGATATAGCGGAACGTAAGGTACCAAAACATGGGAGCCGGGCAAACCCAACATTTGACCAAAGACATGATTGAGCTGATGCATATAAGGCCCTAACTCGAGACGCCGAACACTCCCTAAGGTATTCGGTCTTTCAAAACAGGCAGAATAATGCCCTAAGCCCCAGTGTCCGTGCAGCGCAAAATTCGACGCGGCCGATGCCAAAACGCCAGCCTCCTCCTCGGTTATAGTAAGAAACCGGGGGATGTGTATCAACAAGAGACAGTAAAAAAGGTTTATGCAGGGTCTTAATCTGAAAAGAATCCTTGCGACGGGTCCCTGCTGCACGTCTGCGCCTGTGTCTCTGTTGTGCCGTATCCTGGACGGGTGTAGCACGGTGTTCATCTGTAAAAGAGAAGAACTTAGTTCAAAAGAAAAAAATATCATGCGGGAAATGTACTTTATATTAAATAAACAGAGTACGGTTTGGAAGCTAATAAAATTGAGCTTTATTGTCTCTTGTTGTACGTGTGTGCAGCCCCTTGTATGGGGGTATGCCGCTAGTATGCGCCAGACTCGTCTAGCCGTGTCCGCGGTTTGAATGACCTATTCAGGTGCTTTGATTAGCGGAGCCGGATTGGTGTGGGGCTGTCAAGGCAGTCTCACGTTCTTACATGCTCGAGTAACACTTAATATTCCCTTTTAATGAGATGATGCCGCGTGGACCGGGCATTTTAAGTGTAAGAGATGCATAATGCGGTATTGCATTAAAGCGGGCGAAAGCTTCACGCCCCAGTAGTGCTTGATAGCTACTTTTTAATGGGGCGATGTGGAAAGTTAACTTTTCACGGCGGAAGTTGTCGGATGAGCCGAACACAACTTCTAGCAGTAGGGAGACCGTACAATGGGCATACATGCCAGGCATTACCCCTTTGAAGGAGGTGTTGCTATGGAGAATTTTGGTTGGGTCTATCCCCATTTTGCGAATTGTGTCCTGATATAGCAGGTTTAGATTGCTACCTCCGTCCATTAGGACTTGTGTAAATTGGAGTCCGTCGATTATAGGATCTAATATCAAGGCAGTCCATCCTGCGCTCCGGATACTTCCGGAATAGTCCTGATGATCGAAAGTGATTGGTTTTGACAACCATCGTTGGGAGTCTGCTGGGATAGACCCTGTGGCACATGTTTCTATGGGTGCCGCTCTGTTTTTCCCTTTTGTTACTTGAAGTGAGTTCACTGTTTTGACTTTTTGTGGTAAATTGTTTTGTTTTCCGGGGCTCTGCTTGTGGTGCTCGTCATCATCCTCACTTGGTGTGTCGAGCCCCTTCTGTTCGGCGTTGAGTCTGCCGGACTGCTTGAAGACCCAACAATCTCTGTGGGTATGGTTTGCAGGCTTCCCGGGAGTACTGTGGATTTGGCATATCTTGTCCAAGATTTTGTTTAAGTTGCATAGCTCGTCGCTATTGTCCTTAAGGGGCAGTTTTTTATTATTCTGCCATGAGCTTTTGAATCCGGCGTTGACTGCCGTGCTCTGTGGACCGTTCCCCTTAGTCCGGCGCTGGTCCTTGCTGCGTCGTGGTTTCCCATTCCCATCCCTGACTTCGGATGTACTTGGGTCGCTGGTACTGCATCTTGCTAGCCAGCTATCCTCTCCCGCGCAAAAGCGGGTCATGAGGCTTGTTAGTGCGGCCATTGTTCTCGGCTTCTCCTGGCCGAGGTGTCTGGCGAGCCATTCATCTCGGACGTTGTGTTTGAAAGCTGCTAAGGCTTCGGCGTCCGGACAGTCGACTATTTGGTTCTTTTTGGTGAAGAACCTGTTCCAGAATTTGCGGGCTGACTCTCCGGGTTGCTGAGTTATATGACTTAAATCGTCTGCATCCGGAGGTCGGACATAAGTCCCTTGAAAATTTGCCCGAAAAGCATCCTCGAGCTCTTCCCAACTTCCAATGGTATTTTCAGGGAGGCTTTTGAGCCAATGCCAGGCTGGCCCTTTGAGCTTGAGGGGTAAGTATTTGATGGCGTGGAGGTCATCTCCTCTAGCCATGTGTATGTGGAGGATGTAATCCTCAATCCAGACTCCAGGGTCTGTTGTTCCGTCATATGCCTCTACGTTTACGGGTTTGAATCCCGCTGGGAATTCGTAATCCAGCACCTCATCGGTGAAACACAGGGGGTGTGCGGCACCCCTATATTTGGGTGTGCCGTGATGTTCGGATATTTGGCGTGTTGCATTGCTTTGAAGAGCTTGCTTTCTCGGCCCATAGATGGACCTAACTGGGCCATCCTTTTGATGTGAATCCTTATGCGGATCGCGTACCGGCTTGTGTGCGGCGCCTTTTGCCGCTCTCTGTTTGCCATGGGGTCGTCCACCCGACCGGGTGGCCTTCTTGCTTTTTGATTGTGGGGGCTCTACGGCCTCCTCGTCGAATTCGGGCAGTAGTTTGCGCTTTGGGTAGCTCTTTGCTCGGCGGCTATCGACATATTTTTCTGCGGTGTTGAGTACTTTGCTCCATCTGATTCTGATTGCATCTTCCACTGTTTTGAGCTTCCACTTTTGCTTTTTCAGGCTACGCGCAGTGGCGACGAGCCTTTCGTGGAGGTTCTTCTGCTCCAACAATTTGTCCGGCGTGAGATCGTCCGGACTGTTATCTTCGCCGGGGACGGGTTGTTTATCCAAGTTGTCCTGTTCGGACGGTTGCTCGGTAGCATGTTCGTCGTCCACCGGTTCGCCCTGCTCTATGGCTGGGTCTTTGTCGAGGCGGGACTTGGTGCAGCGTTTACGTTGCCGTTTTGACTGCTTTTCGAGGGATTTATCCTTCGTAGTGTCCCGTTGTTCCTCGTCGTTACTTCCTTTGGGTGTATCCACCATGCACACATCGTGAGTTGTGGTGGCCTCCCAGTGCCCTGTAGGCGCTGGTTCTTGGTCGTCTCTGACATCATCGTCCATACCGTCGATGTCTTCGGAGTCGAAGTCGAGCATGTCGGTTAAATCATCGATAGTGGCTACGAAGTGGGTGGTGGGTGGGTGTTGAATTTCCTAGTCGTCCACATCCCAACCTTCCTGACCGTAGTCCGGCCAGGGCTCTCCAGATAAAGAGAGAGACTTTAGTGAATTCAGGATGTCCCCAAAGGGCGAGGGCTGAAAGATGTCCGCGGCAGTGAATTCCATAACCGGCGCCCAGTCGGATTCGACTAGCAAGGGCGCGGAAGGTTCGGAGTCCGGAGAGGAGTCCGGCACCTGGGAGTCACGAGCTTCGCGACGGACAGGTATGGTGTTCGGCTCGATCGCTGTAGAGATTTCAGCCCCCGAGGCGGTGTCCAACCAACCATGCTCGATCGGCGAGATCGGCTCCGAATCAATGGTCGGAGCGGACACTAGTGCGGCCTCCAGGACACTGTTCAGCGGCAGAGTTAGATCATGCCCATCGAGACAGTGCGGCGCGCTCGGCTGTGGCTCGAATCCGTCGAAGATCAAGTCTCTGGGGATGCCGGCCGTGTAGTTTAAACTTCCAAACCTGACCTGATGGCCAGGGGCGTAGCTTTCGATCTGCTCCAGATGGCCAAGCGAATTGGCCCGCAGTGCAAAGCCGTCGAATACGAAGATCTGTCCGGGGAGAAAGGTCTCACCCTGGACCGCATCGTTGTTGATGATCGAAGGAGCGATCGGGCCTATCGGTGATGACACAGAGGAACTCTCAATGAAAGCACCAATGTCGGTGTCAAAACCGGCGGATCTCGGGTAGGGGGTCCCGAACTGTGCGTCTAGGCGGATGGTAACAGGAGACAAGGGACACTATGTTTTTACCCAGGTTCGGGCCCTCTCGATGGAAGTAATACCCTACTCCTGCTTGATTAATATTGATGATATGGGTAGTACAAGAGTATGTCTACCACGAGATCAGAGAGGCTAAACCCTCGAAGCTAGCCTACGGTATGATTGTTGTTTGTCCTACGGACTAAAACCCTTCGGTTTATATAAACACCAAATAGGGTTAGGGTTACACAGAGTCGGTTACAATGGTAGGAGATCTACATATCCAGTACGTAAGCTTGCCTTCCACGCCAAGGAAAGTCCCATCCGGACACGGGACGAAGTCTTCAATCTTGTATCTTCATAGTCTAGGAGTCCGCCAAAGATGATAGTTCGCTATCCGGACACCCCTAGTCCAGACTCCTCACCCCGCATTGACGAAGGGCCGCTTTCCGGTCAGTACATACGCCGCCCAATTCGGAAGAGCGCGGTGCCCCTAGGGGCTATATAGTAGCCCCACCATCGAGCTCCTATGGCTAAGTGAAAGTGATAAAGCATTATAGTCCGGTTGCCTAGTTTGCTATGCTATCACCTCCTTCACAGGACCAAGACGTTGGATTAAGTGTGAAAATGCGATTTTTTTGCAAACACCCCCGCACTATGTGAGTAGGGGCTGAAGCCGAAGACTGTCATCTTTCAGTTATATACATATACATCAACGGCCGCAGACAGAGGCGTTTTAATACTTGAACGCACAAGTATAAAAAAGCTCTTATATTATATTGAAACATTGTTTTCACAAATCATACATGTCATTTAAACATAATATCCTTGAGCATCTGCGTCTCTATTAAACGAGCGCCTGCGCAGACTTCACGAAAGTAGTGCTCGGCGGTACTAAACTTCTGTCCGAATCTTGGGATGCAACGTCGGTGGCCTTCATCTCCGCCCAGTATGTCTTGACACGGGTAAGAGCCATCCGCGCTCCCTCTATGCATGCTGACCGCTTCATTGCATCGATATGCGGCACCGCACCAAGGAACTGTCGCATCAAGCCAAAATAACTCTTCGGCTTGGGGATTTTCGGCCAAAAATGAGTCACGACAGCCTTCATGGCAAGTCCGGACAACCTATTCATCTCGGCCCATTCGGCCAACCGATCGGCTAACGGAAGAGGACGCTCTGGACTATGGAACTGCGACCAAAACAGCTCTTCCCTTCTGTGCCCCTTCTGGCCTCGGAAGTGCTCGATCGCGTCGCGGCACTTCGCCGCTAAATCGAATAAGCATCCTCCGAACTCCACAACGGTCCAACGAGCATGCCCGGATCCGTGAACTTCCTCCGCAGCGAAAAAGGCTTTCCGGCAGCAGCATCCACCGCATGACGCAGCTCCTCCTTTGCAGCTCTCATTGCGGGCGGGCATCCTTAACCCGGCGGTGGCCCTTTTCAGGTCCTCTTGCTCGCTTGGCGTTCTTTTCAACAACCCGTAGCGTCGGTAGCATTCTTCAACTTTATGGCCATATCGGCCATTTCCTCTT